>OZ022260.1:36906641-37088558 GCA_963978905.1 Trichostrongylus colubriformis
ATATGGTTATAAAGACATGTGGAATCTTATGGTTCTCATTTCGGTTGATAGATTTTTTATGAGACAGGGTAGACGCATTTGAAGTTGGAGGGGAAAACCGCAAGAACCTACCGACCTACTGGCATATTGCTGGTGTTTCACTATTATTCATTTTCATCCTTGTTGTAGTTATTTTGCAAAGTTCGATTTCGTTCCTTCAGGTTGTTCAGTCGTCAGGAAAGTGTCACCCCTCTTCAAATGACAAAAGCGCACATTCTGGGTTAGCTTTCAGTTTTCTTTCACTTAGAGCCATTTGATCCCATAACATTTAAAAGCGGGTTCTAATGTCCTCTATCAATCCTTGAGACCATATGATTCTAAGGGTTGATAGAAGGATAGTTGGCTGAGTAGCGATATTTGTCTTCACATGAGTTGTCTATTATCGTTTGCAGTTATAGAGGATACCAGAATTTACGTCAAAGCAGTGGTGATGACTTTATAGATTCACGTCCATCCAGTTCAACAACTTCGGTACGTTTTCATACTACGATTTTTGTTTTGTACTTTTGTTCATGAAGCTACTGTCATCATTCTATATTGAATGTTTACTTGCTGTTTACATACAACCTTCGCGCTCAGAATGGGCCGCTAATCCGCAAGATGTTTTTCCTCATGATTTGAACAGTTTGTTCACACTGGCTTGGGTACCTTTCGCTTAAAGGGTCAAAAATGCCTTCTTTAAAGGCACCGAGAGCGGGAGGACAAAGTGAATTTTGGGAATACATGTTCTCTAAAAACATCCTTCCACTCAAAAGAGGTGGTGTGTAGCGAAACACGCACTGAAAAAGCGCGGATTGGGGTCCTATCATCCCGCAGCACAGCGTGTTATTCCGTAGCTCATCAGGAGGGCGAGTTGCCGGCGAGGGCGGGACAACGAGTCGCGGCCGGCTGATTCAGCCTCTGGCCTGTCTGCAGTCTATCCCCGGTCAGTGACGCAGAAGCGCGAGAAGTAGGAAGGGGGCTTACGGGTTTCTATTCCTCACTTTCTTTGCTTTTCGTAATTTGATTTCGTTCTTTTTCTGCTAACACTACTGAGCGCCCTACCTTCAAATTCCACAATCTACCGAACTTACCCCTTCCGGTGTCTTTAAGAGCCATCGTCATACAGGATAGTAAACAAGGGGCTTCGTACTTTGAAACGCTGTCGACGTATAATAAGAGAGTCCACTATTCAGAAATTATCATACGTTCAATTGTAAGGGATCAAATGAGATTCCGAAAGGGGGAAAATCATCCGATCTTGTTAGTATTTGCTGGTCTTACCGTAAATAGATGGGCTGTTCAAAAAGCCAATACTGTCGGCTTTGAAATTGTTGCTCGAGGGAAACTGATGCTCCAGGAAACTGAAGCTTCTAACACCGGCACAGACGGGATCCCGCTTTCCGTAAAAATGGAATTAATCGATGCTATTAATGGCGAAGAGAGTTCATCATCAGTCGAGTTGCTGCAGGATGATAGTGACTCTACGATATCCATAGAAGCAGAGACACGCAATGGAGATTCGGTAATTCACCTACATTGAGTTCTCAGATTGGGAATGGACTGTTAGCGATTTTTTAGATGCCCCGCACTGAGTATGCAGAAATAGGAACTTTGTTCTCTTGCAAGGAAAATTTATCAGATTCTGATGAGGAATACTACGAAACTGCACAGAGTCGAAATTCGACGATTTCTGAGACTTGCTCAGCAGATCAGGTGTGTTGCTTGGTTTTTTAGGGGAACCTCTTGAAACATTCGGATCGATCGCATATGAAAATCTCTTTTAGTTCTTCATGGATATTCAGGGTTCCAATCGGACCTCGACACCCGCTACCTCTTCGCGAAAGAACGGTCTGGTCATGCAATCGCCGTAAGTGGAAGTGTTTTCCATCAGTTCATCAAATTTGTGTTTGGAAATGAATTTTACTTGTGTTTTTCTTCATTATGGTTGCATTCCATGACAGCATATTAAGCAACACTAGACAGCAGCACTAAATTAGTCTCCTTTGTGTCAGGTCAGCGCCGACTGCCGCACAAATCTGGCGTGAAGCGCATCGATCATCGATGAGTACTTGTTCGACTGATTCTGAATACTCCTCTCAGCTTCAGTACTTTGAGGCGGTTAGTTCACTTGTTTCGTTCAACCATAGAATTCGGTATTGAGCTTTCTCCATTCTACGTGTCCTATGTTTTCTGAATGAGGCGATTTGTTCATGTTTATGCTTATGCTTACTGACGTAGACAACAGCTTACGTAATTATGATAGGTAATACCAAAACAGTGGAAACATCAGAAACAAAAGCAACCAATTTCTTATCATCAACTATCCGTTCTGTGTTGTAGTGTAGATGTGCTCGCTGCTGCTTCTTTTTCGAATTCTCACTTCTTTAGGAGAGCGGTTCCAAAAGCGTTGCGAGCAGTTTCGTAGGTGGTGTTGATCGGATGCGAATCGGCGATGATGATTGCAGGTCTCCGAGTAGGACTCCACGGCCAATATCCCATGATGAGGTGTCATCTACTTCGGATCTTTTTGAAAAACAGGTTACATATTATACATTTATCAATTTTATTCATTTCTGGATGTTCAATTTCCGTCTTTCACTTTGACGAGTGCTTAGGGGCAGGCAGCAGAGCTCACTAGGAGTTTTCTGCGACTGAATCAAGCTGATACTGTATCGATCGCAATGACATCTGGTGCTATTTCATCATTTCCTGCGTTGCACTTTTGCGGTTTTTGTCATTGCGCTTGAGGATGGCGAGGGAAAAGTCTTTGTGTTGTCTGAATGCTTGCTTCGCAGTGGAAAACTGCTTGCTGCGCGATCTCGATGTGTATTCATGAAGGGGCAACGTAACGGACAAAACCCTCCGAAAAATTGCTTAAGACACTTTTACAAATCGACAGATGCAGCTGGAAAAGAATTTCAATTTTTTGTTTTAAGGTGACTGGAATGGATGACGAATTGGCTTTGGCGGCAAGATGGGCAGAGGACCACGATCTGAGGATAGACGATGGCGATGAATTCTTGGAATGCGAAGACGAAGACCCTCCAACGCCACGTATGTAATGGACCTTTATTGTCAGTTTACAGCGTGGGTGGAAAAACTGTTCGAGATGAGGAGGGGAGGGGCTAAAGAGAAATTGGGGAGGGATGACGTACTGAATTTGTTTTTTGAAACCACGTCAATACTTGCCATTGGTTACCATTCGCTGGCGCTGAATCTGTGTTAGCTTCTTCTTGCCGCTCTGTGAAGAGAAAGAATGCATCTTCCAAAAAGAGAAACTTTCTCCCTTTCGCAGTTGAAAATCGTTGCGTGTGGTATCTATCATAGAACAAATAATACTTATTCCTCCCCATAATATGCATTCTTATGCTTGTTTTATTTGCTTGCTGCGTTCGAAAATATCTGTTGCAGGAGGTGCGCCCACTAATTCCAAAGAATCGAGGAGGACAGAAGAAAAAAGTAATAGAAAGGTTTGTAATTGAGTTTTGTTCTGTTTCTGCTTCTCCTTGTACAGCCTTCGTAGGTTTATCAATGAAAATGTCAGTGACTCTTCGACGAAGTTTAGTTAATGGCCAATGTAGCCTACGAGCGAACTCCATTTTGGCCAATGCAGCCTACCGAGCGAACTCCATTTTCCTATATGCCAGGGTGTCAGCGCAATCACAACCAGCTGTCACTGCTTGAAAATCAACAGATTGACCTTATAAGTAATCAAATGAAAACGCCAAGGCTAATACAATAAACCCTTGCTTTATGCTACACAGTGCCTTCGTAATGCTGCATTCATACTTCGCGCTGAACCCAGGTGTAATCCAGATGCTACGTAGGGCAGAGTCAAGGTTGTTTTCAAAGAGAACACGGCTACCTCGATCGCGTTACTTGCGTTTGCGTCCTGCGCTCCGCGCGAAGTATGACTACAATCTAAAAGTCCTCCTTTATATGATTCGCTCAGTACGTCTGTGTGTGTTTTTCTGTGTGTTCATCTGTCTGTCACGACATTCATATCTCGCGTCACAGCAAAGCTAGGTCCTCGAATTTTGCAAGTGATTGGCTGTAAAGGGGACCCTAGCGGTGGTGTACCGTAAGTGATAGCACCTGATGAGGTCTGTTAAGGAGCCTCGGGGCAGATCGCACCGAGGCTCCTTATCAGACCGCCAAATCCCCGTTGGCGGGTCGCCAAATCCCTTTCGAATCTCGGATTGATCCCAGAGTGGCGACACTCATAGGTGTTTAGAATAGTTGGTGGGGGACATTATTAGCAAGTGATCCAAGTTGATAACTTCTGGTAAGATCCGATAAGTAGCGTGAAAAGGAAGGTGTGTAGGCGGAGTCGCTTTTCCGGCCGACAGTGTAATGTTCACACTCACAGGTATTGTAGGGTACGGGGACTCCAATGGTGACATATCAAAACTGATTACGACTAACTAGCGCTGATAATAGCCGTTAGGAAGTATATGAGACAAATCTGGTAATTCGCTTGCTACTACTATGCGACCACTCTCGCAAAAGCGAAATAGCTTGGCGTTCAATCAAAGGCGCATGTCTTTGATGCTGCGATCTACATGGACGATCAAGACAAATCGAGATTTGTGATAGTAGGACAAGTGATTGTGATTCACTCTCTCATGCGGTACCAGCAATAGTAATGGGTATCAACCGCTAATCTATGTAAAGTTCCAAATAGTCGTGCATTCACAAAACGATAAACATCGATAACTGGCGTATGGATCCACCACCAATAGGGAATTAGATGCTCAGCAAGTGAGGAAATTGTTACCAATCGATGTAGTCGGATTCGAAACTATCCATCCCTAAACTATCCGAACTCACTTTAGTTAAATCAGTAGGCTAGAATACACTTCTGCGCGCGATTCATGTCGATGACGTGCAAATGGATTTGATGAAAAGCGATTGGTCTATATTACTACCAAAATGCTTCCTTATCTCGGCACCTCCCCTGTTTTTTTTTCCCCAATTTGAAGGCTCGCCTAAAAGCAGAGGGAGGAAATTTCCATCCGATTCCATACAAAACGGTGGTCGCGTCGATCAAATTCATTTCGTACAACATCGCCAAGAATTGCGTGCAACAGTGAGCGCCAGCCGAGTGGTTGTCTATAAAGCAGGTACCTATGCCAATTTTTCACATTTAAGACAGGCTCCCCAAACAAGTATCGCTGTAGGAGCCACAAGAGAACTTCATCACTTCCCAAAGCATCTGATAGGGACAAGGTTAGTCGACGCCCACCGTTCTTCTGTATTCGATTCTCAGTAAAAAGGCTGCACTGCAATGAGCTTTTCAGGCTTTTTAGATCTAGTTTGCTTTTGATGTTGAAAGTCAAAATTTTTGAGAATGCTTCGCTACTTTATGTGATGTGATTACAATTTTCAATATCTATTATAGACGGCGAAATCTCAGGTGGATCATAGGAATGCAACAAAGCCATTCTCAGCGACTAGAGAATCGAGGGAGAATATACGTAAGAGGGTTCGTAACAAACACTTCTCATTTTCGTTTATCACTTGCCATCAATAACTTCCTATTGGTCGTAATTGGTCGTTTACGTTTCCACTACTCTGTACGTGTAGAACGATTGAGGTCCGTAGTTTGTAATGGTCAACTGAAATATGCATGTAATATTTGAAATGCATATTCTTCAACTCACACTAGGCGTTTCTCAGAATAGCTCGCCTATACTACGTCGCCGCTCGTCGTCTCGTTCACGAGGCCAGGAGCGAAAACGCTTCGCTTCTGATCGGAGCCATGAGAAAAGTATGTTCGGTGTAATAAATTCACAATCTGTAATTTCGATGTAGTCAAAACATGTCTGATAGTCCAATTCCAGGAAGAGGAAGGAGGCAGCCACATTGTCGCGAATCATCACCTCGCCCTAACCGCACACGAACGTCAGTTGCCGGACAGAGGCTATCCGCTACCTCTGCCCTAAGGGCCCATAATCTCCCTCGCTATAAGCCTGTCGATCGTAGATATGATTTTACTCGTTGGATTGACTCAAATGGTGGTAAGTTAATAAATCAAGTACCATTCTGTATAAACCGAATTTGCCTCAGTTTTAATTATTTGTACAAAGAGTTTCCGAATTTTCCCTGTATTGAAACGTTTTCATTTTGTAGAACTTGTACTGCATAAAGTGAAAGACGTGGCAACAGGTCTGGTGTCGGCCCCACTGGGTTGCACTTATGACTCGGCCTTGGATACTTTTGTGTTTACTCGTCATGACAGCGTGAGTTATGCTTTAGAAGTGTTGATCTTCTTCTTATGAGCACTTCTGGTCCTCTTTTTGATACTATTAGGTTGGAACATAATAACTGTTACACAATAACGAAAAATTTCAAATTTATTTTTCTTCATATGTGTCTAACTTCAGTCAGCAAAGTATGTACCATGATAATCAACAATATATTGCCAGCGAGTAGGGTGATAATAGATGCCTTGCCTGTAGAAGTCTGGGGTTTCTGGTCGAAGAAAGTGTGGAGGCCGATTTCGAGATCATGGTCATCTTTGAACTGCCGTCCGTCGAGGAAGTGGGTCAGAGATCGGAGTAGGCGGTAGTCAGTTGGGGCCATGTCCGTGGAATACGGTGAGTGGGGGAGCTTCGTCCAGTCAAGGTCCTGGACCTTTGGCAGTTCAACTTTGCCATACGCGGGCGAGCGTTGTCGTGGAGGAAGAACACTCGGTCCATTTTTCTGGTAAGTTTTGCAGCTATGGTGTCCAGTTGCCTGCAGTAGAGATTGGCAGTGACTGTCGTGTTGGATGGCAATTTTTCACTCTTTCTTTGAAAATTTTTTAAATTTTTTTCTCTTTGCAGTTTTTTGAAATTTTTTTTTTCTGTTTCAGTTTGAGTCGATCGAGCCATTGCTGCCATATGAGAGACAGTACCTGGGCCTTCGACTGGTTGATTGGGTTAGTGGCCTTGCATGCTGAAGAACCGGGGCGGTGTTCGTGAATTTTGCCCCTCTCGCGAAACTGTCGTAGATTCACTGCTAGTTGAAGCCATGGATAATATGAGTGTGTTAGTCAGTAGTCCTTTTCACTCGCTTTATATACCCCCACTGCCAAATATTCCAGAAGCTTCCACAGTTTTCCCCAAGAAAAATAAAAAGTGTAACAGAAATTATGTTCCAACCTAATATTTGTGGCACCAGATCAAGCGACAGTGATTTTTCTATACCTTCTCTTGTAGATCCTGTTCTCAACGAGCGATGGCCGTATTTTGGACAATCTCACTCTAGTAGGGTTCGATCAGCCTTGTGCAATTTGCATCCTTCGGCCGGGTGGTTAGTTTTCGATCATGGGTTCTTTTACATCGGGTTACTGAAGTCTCAGAATTTCTGACACAAGCTTATATTTTGGAGATAAACCTGGGTTAAGCGCTGAACCTTAGCTTTTCCTTCGTTGAGATGCTTTTGTTATTAATGATTTATGATTATTTGTAGCGGCTATGGGTATTCTTGATCGTTCAAATTTGTATCTGTATGAACCAAAATTGAATCGTCTCAGTATCATAGCCAGTAACCTCGCTGCTCGTCATCGTGGCAAGTTTTTTTAACTTAGTAATTTTTGAAGTACTTTATCGTCTGATTTCCTTACGGAACTATTGTACTCTTTCTAATTGACCTGCATTTAGCGCTAACGTACAATTGCAATGGCGATTTGATAACGGTGAAGAAATTCGGGGTACAGCTGTCTGCCACAATCTTCGATGCCACGGAGCATAATAGGGTACGTAAAAATCAATGAATGTAATCGTTTTACAGGAAAGATTTCCATTGATGTAGTGGTTCCACTTCCTCCCTTTTTTTCATTATTTGTTTCAGATAATTGGAAGTTTTGTTTTCCCATTATCCGATGGTGCATCAGCAGCCATTAATGAACGTCAACCGTGTTTTGCTGATAGTAGTGGGAGTCAAATGTTTTTCACAGATCTCCGTACGTATCTTATGAATGTTTCAAGGTTTTTTCTGGAGTTTTTATCGAAATGATTAACAAATGTAGGAACTAATACGCTCACGTGTATGGAAATGGTAGGCAATAGAATGGAAAGGATATACAGTCGGTGTATGCAACAGTTACCTGCACATCGTGGAGAAGAAGCGCTCAAACGGTTAGCTGCATGAGTTTAACATTAACAGTATAGTTTGAAAAATGATGGCAATTTATCCTAAGCTAAAATATTGCGTGCGAGTTGCGGGGATATATATCAAGCATTGTTCAGGGATCGCTATTCAGCGATCAAGCAACAAGAAAAATACATATCGATCAGGGGATGGGCGATCAGGGATCATGCTATCGAGCTATAAGGCAATCAGGCGTATTATTCACCTAATCGATACGCATCTTATACTTTCCGCCTGATGGCTTAGTTCCCTCGATCTATCTTCTCCAATTGCCCGTTCGTCCAATCGCTTCGGTTGAACCCAGACGGGATGGCAATATCGAATGCCCCATCGAACATACAAATGGGAAGTGCGACCACCGCACTTTTCTACCATTCCCATCATACGGTAAGTACTACCTATTTCCGACCAGTTTCTGCATATGTCGGGAAAGCACGAAGTGCGGGTTCGAGTGTCGTCCGAGGCTAAAGCTTTTGCCCATTTCGCAGCATCCTTCTGGCAATTTTTTTCTGTCTTTGCAAACAAACCGCTTTCTGAAGAATTATACTTTTTCTTACTTTTGCTCTCTAAATTCGATCAATACTCAGGTTTGTCTTCATGAGCGGCATACGATGCGATGATTTCGGGCATTTGCTTGTCGCAGATGCGAAAACCCATACACTGAAGGTAAAGCGGACCGATTTCAAACCATTGATTCGTTCCACTGCTTCTCATATCAAGAATTGCCTGGGGTCCATGTAGGTCGGTGGGGAGGGGAATGGGGAGAGGCCGACTTCACGTTTTTGTGTCGTAAGCTCGAATGCGCGTGAAAATATAGTTCATTTCGCAGCGCTCGATTGGGCGTGGCGTGCGGACTTGAGTAAGTGGCGGGAGTGAGAGTGCGTTGCGAGAGTGAGAGTGTGTGTCGAAGTGAGAGAATCTGATGCAGCCCCAAGTCCGTAGGCCACGCCCAATCAAGCGTTGCGAAATGGATTGTACTTAGCGCGGACGTGTAAACGCATAAACGTAGTGTGCCAAGGACGCTTCCACGTTTTCGCTCTCCGAGCAGATGATGGCTGATGCCTTTTTTCTTGTTGAAGTAGGGGTTGACGAATTTTAGCCTAAGTCACGGGAGGGGAATGTTTTCAACGTGGTTGGGTGATACACCATGTGCTGAAAAGGTTTCCTTAGTGAAAAAAATTCACTCACACAAAGCATCTTTCCCCTCCAAGCTTACATTAGGCTGAAACCCATGTCTTTCTGGCAATGTCTGTCATGTCTTTTGTCCGTTTGCGAGCGAATGCGATGCGCCATCACTTAGTCATTAAACGTGAAATCGCATCTCCCTTCAGACCCACATTGACCCCCGACTCGTTCCACTGCGTTTTGTTCCATTTTTTTTGGAATTTTCAGTTGCTTACGACCTCTGGACAAATGTTGAAATGCGCCCGTTTTGCAAATGGAGCCAGCTTCCCGTACTGTTCATCATTCGGTGTATCGCCGTCTGGTATGCTCATGGCATGTGATCGGGGCAACAATCGCATGGTGCTGTTCCGGATAGGAGAGGAATGTACGTTGTTTCGATTTTTTGCGATTTACATGGTGGAGAACAATCTAGAGCCGTTGAAAATGAAGAGAATGTCATTTCAGCCATATCTGAAGACGCTGTAATCACAGACGATGTTTTTGATCGGATGATTGGCACAAGTGGTGTGGAGAACGAAATAAACCGACTGAAGGAGAGAGCACGAAGGGCCAGATGAGACCGTTGACTTCGAACTTAAACACCCTCGTCTTTGCGATTTTCCCACAGCTTTACGCGTAGTCATGCTGTAATCTCACTCAGAAGCTTTGGTTGGTTGCTTAATCCGCTCTTAGTCCAAATAGATTGAAGCGAATCCAGAGAAGGTCTTTGAGAGTTTCAGACGAATCTCAGTGTGAGCTTTAAATTAGCAGCAGGCCTAGTAGAATGAAGTCGTACCGATCACAGGATGCCTATTTTTCCAGTGCACTGCCATTTTGTGGTTGTTGAAAATTTGGCGAGCGTATGCGGGGCGGTGTATGTGCGGAAGTAGTCGACACTCAGGCTCCCCATGTAACATGTGACCGTTTATATGTTTTAGTAATACCCGCGGAAGTCAAGTGTAAAGTGGTTCTGCTACAATGAATGTTTCCAAGTGGTGACGAGCACCATTTAGTACCAAATCTTCTTTTATCTTCTTGCTTGGCTCTACCAATAATTTGCGCCACAATATCTCTCGCCGATACAATCACTCTGGGTACTATGTGTCTTGCCTTTCCGAAGCGGTAAACTCAGAAAAATCGTGAAGTTGCTTAAGTTTTTTATTTGGAAATGTTACGCGATTCATATCTACTCGTTTATATGCTGCAAGTGCCTGATGAGTGTTTTGTGTGGATTTAATTAAGATTAGTGAATCTTGCTGAAGTTCTCGTTTTACGATCTGAAAATCACTTTGAATCACTTGAGGTATTGATGTGCAATAGTTCATTCCCTATGTAATTATTACAAATCTTCATGGATTTATCATGCGAGGCGATGATATCCTAAAGAGGAGGGAGGAATTCGATAGAATGTTGCACACCTGTGCATCTGATGTGTCAAACATGTTGAGTGTCGGAGACATGGACTTGATTTGAATGTTTAAGATGAGCCAACATAAACAGCGCATTCTGTGGAATACATTCCCTCTCTTAGGATATCGTCTCAAAAGCTGCTTTCCAGCCCCCACGGAACTGACTTCAAGCGCATGAACTAGTTCGATCGTTTTGAACATAACTCTTTCTGCTCGTATTTTTGTTATTGACTTGTTAAAATTGTTAAGGAACGCGGTATACTCATTTTGTTTCTCGCTCATAATTATAAGTCTGCTGTGTCTTATCCATATTATATGTATGCTAATAATAAATTATGCATAAATCAGTGGTGCCTAGGTTTTGATGATAAGGGTGAAACTAAGGCCGTGGTCAAGGCATTTCTCAGAAGAATCATTTTCTTTGAATGTTATGCTGTTTTTATTGATTCAAAAATCGCGAAGATTTGGTGAACCTAGATCCGTCTATGGTCTCAAAACGAAAATGTAATGAAGTGCCCTTTTTAGTGTGTTTCTACGCTAAACTGTTGGATTAAATTTTGGTAAACACAGATTTTCGCCTTGTGTTCAGGTGAGTTCCGTTCGAGTTTGCGTTTTCAGAAAATTTTATGTGTTTATTTTAGTCCGACACTGATATCGTAATGTTGAGTCAGGTTCGACCACAGATCATTATGACGATAAGTTTGCAGTCGAGATTCCGCTTGTCTTTCTTTGAGGATGTCGTGAGCTTCTGCCGACGGCTGTACAGGCAGGTAGAGAGTTATAATTTCCTTGAGCCATCAGTAGAAACAATGATGGTCAAGCGAATAGCTACGTTGACTACGGGCATATGCGTTGAAGGAGCTCTATGCATTCCACAGATTTACTTCTATCCAATTTCTGATCCCGGAAAATGACTCCCTGAATAAAATTTATAAGGGTTTTTGCACGCATTGCATTGCACATACATAACAGCAATCGCAGTTATGTTCGGTGAGGTGCATGAGTTTGTAGTATTAGGTCAAGACGCAGCGTCGCACAAGGTTCGCGGCATTTCGTGTGCGGTACACTTGCTTGCGGATTCTTACGAACGAACCATTCAAGGGTTCCCATCACTTTGGCGAAGTACACGCAGCTCCAAGCGTTGCACTCTCTATTCCAAAATTACATATTCTAGTGATTCATATTAATCATTAGATGACAGGAGGTTTGTGGTGCACACTTGATCGGTTAGCTCCTCCTCCTTGGGTGTTTCTGCTTACTTGTCTGGTCGACATAACATGGTCAAAAGGCAGTCAAGGTCTCCAGTCTATCAGTGTTGTTTATATTGGGTTGATCGAAAAGTTTTGATAGGGTTGAGATTTTTTCTGTTTTATTTTACAACTCAGCAAACAGTTAAAGCTAACTTACAATATAATAACCATCGTTAGTTATAACATTGTCCCCCGCCTCCCAACGGGAAACGGGAGGTCAGCGATTCCTTCTCCCAGAACTGAGAAGATTGGGAGTCAACGACCCATGCCCTATTTCAGGCGTAATCGCTTCAGGCCTCAGCTGATATGGCCCCTCTGGCTAATAACCATCGCATCGCGCGCCAGACGTGGCCACGCGATTTTTCTATCATAACGGCACACACCCATAGTATCATAAGTAAACTTTGTCTCCTTCGAAGATGCGTGCTGTAGTAGCGCACGAGATGGCGCTGAACTGCAAACATTCATGGACGGTGTTTTGGTGGTCGTATTTTGTTTTAAACTGCACAGAGGTTGATTACAACCTTGAAGCTTACGTTTCGAAAAGTTCGCCATCTTAGGAGCTTATAAAGAGGGAAGAAGTTCATGATTTAACCTACTTGCAAAAACATTTGTAATTCTGCTCAGATAATCGCAAAACACGTGCACGGTGATGCTCAGCTGGGTTCAGACTTACACTGCAACTCGGTATCCTTCCAGTAATGAGGGGGATCATTAATTTGAATGGAATTACATTGTGTTTCGTTCTAGGGTAGCATGGTGCACTGATATGGTCAGGTGAAAAGTATGGACCAAAGGAATAGGCAATGAATGCCCGGTGAGTGAAAATTCTGACTGAACGTATAGGTTATCTTAGTTTTCGAAAAAAACTTAAAGTGACGACTCTAGCTGGAACAAGGTTGCAAAAGTAATCTTGAAAAAACGTGGAAGTTCTGATTTTACCTGTACGTGCAGATCCAGTAGGAAGTATCATAAAAGTGAATCTCGGTGGTAAGATCATAACGAGATGGTGGCTTCAAAATGTCCATGTTGGCCCCGGACTAAAGTATCGTTTTCGCTGACCGGATCCGTTATCCTTCATCTGCACATTGTGAAGGAGTATAACGACTCGGTCATTGTTTGATTCCCTCACTCAGCTGCTGATGTCGAAGATGCATTCGAGTACTACTGCAATGAGGGTGCTCTTCTCAAGGCACTGGTCGATTATATTTAAAATTCCATCTCTAAGTGTACTATCCCAAAACAGGTTCGAAAGATATATGAATCAGTGCCAAGTTAAAGTTCTGCTAGTGGAGTGTCTTACAGAACTGAAGCTCTTTTCATCACGACTTGGGTGAACTGAGTGGCAGTCTTTGTTGGCAGGATTACGGAATTGTTTCCGAATTAACTCATTTTAGATTATCAAAAATTTCAACTCTGCAGATACTGCTCAGATTTGGAAGTGGAGGATTGAAAAACTGTAAAATGAGCTGTCATGAATCATATGCTGTTATCAGTTTGCTTGAAGTTGCTCATAGGCCTTAGAAGACGATCCGATCAAATATTGCCTGCATTGAACATCCACTTTTATTACCCAACACTCCGCCCAATGTTTGATTGCCGTTTTGGCAACCAAACATTTTTCTCTTGGAAATGGTACCGTCTCTGCGAAATATTTTTCACTTGTGTATGTTTTGGGGGAGACGTCGCTGCATCTCTTTGAAATATTTGGAACCCCACGAGGCTCGGTGCCGTGTTTATAGTAAGGAGCAGGTATAGGGTTGAAATAAATTAACTGAATATAGTGCAAAGTCTGCAACATATGTTGCCTATTTCCGATTCTTTTGCTTCCTCTTTAGGATGGTAAGCTGTGCCTTTTTTGGATTCTATGTCGTTTCGAATATTTTCTTTACTTCATCATTACATTAATCATCATCGCATCTCATCTTTTTTCAGTCACGGTCCTCATCTCTTCTTGTGCTCTATAATCAATTCTTATTGACAGCTCTGCGGGACTGCTCATCCTCCGTACCACATCATAATTTCAGAACATCAGGGAAATTCTGCGTAATATTCTCATAATCAACAGGGTATAGAGTGTCGTTCAGGAGCCTGCTTAAGGCTCCTTATAGACTTGTGGAGTTCACTGTACACCGTGGTGTTATCAGCTGAGTAGTTGTGATGGGTGGGGCAACGGCCACAGCTTGGCCTGCCTGTTGTCCCTACCTCTGGTGATACAGAAATACGCGAAAATCTGTTTTTGATGAGAATCAGAGGTCAGGAGGGGTTCTACCTCGTTTGACCACTACTTCAATGCGCGAACCGACCGAATTATCCTCACCCTTCGATGCCGTAAACGGGCGAAGTGTAAGTATAAAGCCGTGTTCATACTTTGCGGTACTGGCGGCAGGGCGTGACTGCGTGTGTCTGCGTTTGCGCCTTGTCTCAATGAGTGGGTCTCCACTGCACTTCCTTCATTCTACTCTGCCTCGCTGCCTGTGAACGCAGCCATGCCCCGCCCAAGCCGACGCCAAGGCATGAACACGGCCTAAAGGCTGTAAGTGATACAATAGGCTCGTAGGATTTCATGTGAGCAGACAAGGAATGCTGGTGCGGTCGTACTCAACCTTTTTCGGGTGATGTTGTACTTTGGAAGGCTCACTTCTGACTTTACCAGCAAATAGGAGAGCCCTGTTCGCAAAAAAAGAAACAGTAACTCACAACTTCAAATCCCAAAACGTGATTGGTTAATATTTGCCGGACTGAATATATTCTCAACATTCGATTTTTGTGCATTCTTATTCCATCAAACAAATAATAGGAGTGGTGCTCTCGAACAGATAACACCATATTGATGCACAATTCCAATCAGAGCTTGACCTGATGAAATGTAAATATTTTTCAGAGTTGGGCCTTGTTCTGGCCGTTGTGCATGTGAAAGATGCTACTCTTTATACTTGCGGCATTATCGTTGCGATGTACTTCGATGGCAGGTTTCTCTTCCTCATAATTAGATTTTCTCTCATGCACTCGTTACAACCCTCGAGTTCTTTCGCTTTCGGATAATAGGTGAAGCGTTATCAACTTGCAAGGCTTAGACGCTCATCGCACACTTGCTAGGGAGGCATCAACTCGGTTGGGAGCGTTTTCACTGTCCTTCCGCACGATGGGGTGTGACCCGTCCTTTCGATGAAAGTTGAAGCCCGCCTCCTAAAGAGATGGGACGTATCTCCATCGCATTCACTCAATAGTACGACAGAAGTTTCGAGAAATTCTTGCTATCTAGTCAAAGACCCCGTGAGAGATAGTGAGAGAAATCAAAACTGAGAAGGCATGTTCTCATTTAGTGGTGGGACGACTTCAAATGAAATGATATAAGACGAAACTTGCTTTGAAAAGTGCTTAGACTTTTTATCGCCACTTGGTCTGGGTGCGTGCAGATGTGGTAAGCGGATTAGCTGTATAAGCGACGTGGGGCGACGTTGGCGGGTGTTCGCGCCGTATGCATCTCGCCTTAGTGACGCATAGGGCGCGAAAACACGTCCTAATCAGAGGCACATTTCGCGATAATCACTTTTTTAGGCGTCGGCCCGGTGCCTATCATGGCGCTACACCTCTTCGAAACCCCAATCGGCCTGGGTGCGTCGAAACCACTCCGACGTTACCCATTTGAGCCCCTTATTGACCAACTGAGCAAAATGGGTGGCGTCGAAGTGGGCACGAGCAGGTGGAGCGCTGCGATCGTGCACCGTAGTGACGCAAAAGAGCTGCAGCCTGAGTAATTACCCATTAAGTAAAATCTACTGCTCCGAAAAGGTATATCGATCCATCAGATTATCGCGAAATGTGTCTCAGAGCTCAGTGGTGGGGAAAGAGTAAAATTCCCCGGGATTTCTTCTCTTCTGCTTCGTGCTGTACTTCTCTACTGTTGCATAGCTTGGCACGTCTCCTCACATCCCACTATAGTGGGACAGTGCTATTTTTGATGATATCTATAAGTGACCCTGCTTACTACTCATTTGCCTCGCAAATCACCTGAAGCGTCCGCTGTTGAGAAAGTACAATGGCGCCCAGTGGACATAACGCAGATCGCGAAAACTTGTCACTATTTTCATATAAATGCATCCTCTAAAGTCGCGTCCATACTTACCAGCGGCAGGACGTGGCTGCAATCAGAGGCGAAGCAGAGTGGGAGGAGAGAGGTGCAGAGACGACACATGTAACGAGGCAGGGTGGCGTAGGCGGAAGCGCAGAGCCACGCCTCGCCACCGGCACCACATACATAGTATGGAAGGGGCCTAAATGAGAGTATGTGGATACCTGCAGTTGGAAAGTAATCGCAGGTAACATATTTTGGCCGATGTTTTCCAATGAAATTCAACTTAAGAGGGTACTTTCTTCTGTTGCTTAGCCTGACGAACTGTGTAGAGCCTAACAGTTCCCTTCTAGTGGGTTTTCAGCGGCTCACCTGTGTTCAGAGACTTAGGTGGACGGTAACCTTATTCAATTTGCATACACAAAACTATAAAAAGTAGCACTATTTTGATAGGATTTACTGTGTGCCCATTATGATAGAAAATAAGTTCCATTTCTAAGAATCGCCATCGGATCAAGCGATAGACATCTTACGAGGAGCAACAGCATCAAACTTGGCCACAAGTGCCACTGAATGTGTCGGGGATAGCGCTCAGCTACCGAATGATACGTGTGTCTGCTCTCCATACACATCAGGATCTCGCTGTGAGGTGGTCAAGTGAGTGTTGAACGAACATATCACAGGGAATCTGTGAGGATTTGCGAGTTGTATTGAATCATATGACGATTTAGGTGTCAAAATTTTGGTCTCGTAAGCGGCAACCGCTGTATTTGTGCCCCTGGGTACTATTCGAAGTACTGTGAAACTCGTGAGTTATTACTTCTCCTCTGCTGCTGTGGGTGATTCATAATTCACGCTATTTTAGGTGCTTTCCGTCCGCCTATCGAATATGACATCGATTTGAGCTCCCGTTCACTAATTATCGTCTTCCTATTGACTGAATCAATGTACCAAGAGTTTCTGGATTTCCGGGCGAATTTGCCGGCTTTGGTAGAAGGAATCAGCGGCCCTGACAAAGACATTACTAGTTATGTCTTTTGGGGATTTGTGCAAAAAGGTTGGGCATGTTAATGCAGTACGTATATTTTGAAATTTTATTTTTGAAATGGAGTTTTTGCATTACAGTTTTTTAACTCCCTCAAAACCTTCACTTAATTCAGATAATGGAGTGATGACTAGATATACCGCATACGGTCACCAGCTATCAGATTTGGATGACGTGTTCGGCAAATTGGTTTTCAGCAAAGTGACATCTTTCCAACCACTTCTTCAGGAGATTGTCTTAGCTCAGCAGCAGTGGGTTCAAACGTGTATATTGAGTTCAAAGATTTTGTCTTTCGTAAGAAATTGCATTCTGCTTTTCTGAAGTTGTTTTCGAACCGATGCGTCTGTGAGAAAATGCCTGAGAGCAAAAGATTTGCATAACGTGGTCCAGTGAGGAAGCAATTACGTTCTCTTTGAAAAAACTATAAAAGATACGTTTCAGTCCTGCTGCATTATATACAGTAGCGCTCAAAAGTCTTCGGCGAAATGGTCTTTCACTTGGGTTTTTCACTTGTAACTTTTTTGCAGCTGCACCTATCTAAGAAAAATTTCAGTATGTTGTACTTGGAGACACTACATATTAATATACTATTTTGGCGTTCAACGATGTAGGTTACGTGGTTATGTAATTTTTTGTTCTTGGAGTGCCATCGCTATGCCGTCCCGCTGAGCCGCTGTCATCAAAAGTCGTGGTCTTTCTACAAAATACTGATGTTCTTCGAGGCTTGCTCGTTTTGTTTTTGTAAAGAAAGCCGTTTTTCTTGACCAAGCCTTTTACTTTTTTTTCGGTGGTGTTGTAGTAAATTCTTGTAAAAAACCATGAAAAGTGTCAAGCGGCACTCAAGTAGAAGGAAATGTTGGCAGTAGGCTCAGGCACCACATAATACAATTTTGTCAAATCTGGTCAAGTAGAAAAAAAAGTTATGACGAAAAAGTTTTGGCCGAAGACTTTTGAGCGCTACTGTACGCACATTCCATACTAGGAGAAGGGAGGCACAAGGAAGCCTGAATTTTTCGGGTAAATAAGCGCGTGCAAGCGTTCATCCCATACTTATTAGCGTGAATGTAATCAAAGCACCAGCAAACGCTTCTCCACCAATGATAATCAAAGGCTTGGCAGCCTACTGGACAGCCTGAATGTGCCTATAAAATAATACGCTGCTCGTGATACAAGCGCTGCACAATCCATATTCTACTCGAGCGCTTTGGCTTACTCGCGATATCTCCCTCAAGGTGACGATTCGCATGACTCCGTTCAGGTACACCAAGGCATTCTCAAATGTGCTTGTCTTTGCCGACGTTGCTGCCAGCGATGCCACTCCGGCTAGTCATCTCTTGTCTTCGAACACCTCTGAGCATACATTGATCTCTATGGCTGCTGTCTGGCGGAATAAGGTAACTTTTAAGGCTTGATAGGGCTACGTACATAGTTTTGGAGTATGTGGCATCGTATTCGTTTCCTGGTGCTTGGATGCTTCTGCCATAACCACGCTCTATGAATGGTCAGCAATGGTTACCACGTCTCTCCCGCTGCTGTTGTAGATTTCTTGCGTCTGAAATTTGAACGTTTCAGCTCACGTTCGTCTTCTCGGAATCTCCTCAGAAACGTCTTGACACATCTGGAGATAGATACGACGTCTTTAGACGGCTTGCGGTGGCGACCCATGGCGATCTTCTTGTTGTCAACAAAAGCGACATAGCCACGGTAAGACAACGTCTTTTTTGATGGTTGATTGATTCACGTAGGCTTTGTGGATCTATATTTTTGGCAGCGAGATAACGGGATCATATTCGGCAGGCTGAGGCAGTATTTAGGAGAGCCACAGGGCAGCTGCCTTTGAATGTTGGGAGGTGCTTACGTAGCGTTCACTTTTGAGCTATGCAAGCCTTTTCTCCCATGGGAATTGATTCTTTGTGGTAAAAGTAAGAACGGTGATTTGGCACTTTTTTTTTCGCCAAAACGGGTTGTTGCATAATTCAAAGTTACTGCTTTGTTCTAATTTAGTAGAATAGTCTAGTGATGTATCCGGATCGGATAAGAGAATCAAACACGATCATAAAAATGCCTCCTTGTAACATTTCTTGACTCGTGCAGGCGTCGCAGTCGAGCGCTTATAAAAGTTTGGGTGTGTGCAGATATGACAGCGAATCGCTTCGCGGCGTTTTACTCGCGGCGCCACCAGTACGACTCACCGTATCGATTGCCCATGGGAGCCGGGCGAGCGTGATGCGTCACGTCTGCGTTTCCACTCATGCCACACTGCCTCGCTTGAAGGCTGCCATGTCCTGCCACTGGCACTCGCACCCGCCGCGGGCGGTCACGCGATTCTCTGTCATATCTGCACGCACCCCAAAAGTTTCGATGAAGTGTACGGCTACAAAGAAGAGATAGAAAGAATAAAGGAGCGTAGAGGAAGTGCAAACAGCCGTGTCCTATTATCTGGCTCTCTTCGTCTCTTTCTTCTGAACACTCTTGCTTGTTGACTCTTCTCGGAGGGTAGGTCTACTTACGACAGAAAATCCCGTGACCGTCCACGGCGAGCGGCGCGGCGGGTGCGAGTGCCAGTGGCAGGGCATGGCAGCCTTCAAGCGAGGCAGTGTGGCATGGTTGGAAATGCAGAGGTGACGCAGCCACGCTCTGCCGAGCTCCCAAGGGCAATCGATTCGGCAAGTCGTACTCGTGGCGCCGCGAGTGCGACGTCGCGAAGCGATTTTCTGTCGTAAGTGGACCCACCCGAGATACTGCGTGAAGTAAAAGAATATTTGACTACAGGCCAGGGAGTGTAAGATGAATATGCTGATTAACTCGTGAAAATTTTACCCCCTTATGAAGGTTAGTGGCTTATGATGAGTCTCACAACAGTAAAGTTCGGGTATTTCATTGCTCACACCGTATTATGTTCAGGTAATGACGAATGTGTTGTCAAATTACAATAAAATGGAAAATCTTGTCGTTCGTTACCAGTTCAACTGCAGTGATTTGTATATTGTTGACATTCCCACTGGAGAAGAGACGAAAATTCTGCTCACTGTCGACAAGAATGATGGTCTGTCACGGGTTTCGATGCCGAAAATCCAGTTTCAATCACTGTAGGCTCAGGGGGACGGGGGGAGAGGGGGGGGGGGGGGAGATACAATATGACGTGAGCTGAAATTCATATGTACATGAAAAATCCCTATCGCTGTCACAGCTTCAGAAATGAAGTTGTGGTAGGTCTCCTGTGATTTTCGTGTAGGTGCTCTTAGGTGTGCGAGGCGTAATAGTGCGCAATTCGGTAATGCTACGTCATTCTGCATCTCCTGCCCCCCCCCCCTCCCAAACCACTTTGACTTCCAATCTCTTTTATTTAAATGAAGTAGAAAAATGGATGGCACACATTCCTGTTTCTAGGAAATCCCTCTACATTCAGTCCCCCATACATTGCTGGTTTTGACGGCGAAAATTTGACGGTAATTGCATCAGGGACTTACTACTCGGTAAGGCCGTTTTTTTATTTCTAATAATTTTTGCTTGTTTTATATCAGTCTGGAGGAGATTTTTGGAGGTCATTTTGGAGTAGGGTACTATTCGAGGATCATTTTTCAGTTCTACATATTACCGAACACGACATGGTACGTGCGCGTAATCGCGCCCACACCCGGCCTGACTTGTTCTTTGAGAGCATTTGTCAGCTCGGGCAGAACAATGCTTCTCAGCTACACTGACAATCCGCTTATTGACATAGGAGATGCTGTTCGCCACTACGGTAAGTTTATATTTATGGAAAATATTATTTCACAATTCACGGCAAAATTACCGCCCTATACTACCCCCAATGATCGAGAATGATGCACTGCCCTTGTATACCCCATTTTGGAGCGTCTGATAGGGCGTGGCCAACGGACATGGGTGAATGGCGAGAGTGAGAGTGCGTGGCAAGAGTGAGAGTGTGTGGCGGAGTGAGAGAGTTTGATACACTCTCACCCAAGTCCGTAGGCCACGCCCTGTCAGGCGCTCCGAAATGGACTGAAGTACTAGTCTATTATCAGATGACTCCACCCACCGACTGACCCCGCCTAACACGTTCTGTTGAGCAATGTTTGTCCATGTCCATGAGCTTTGTTTGTGGCGCACTGGTACTTTAGAATGGCTAGTTATCCGGATATGTAATTTCAGGGATTCCGCAACTTGCCACTGGACTACCAATAGGATATCCTGATTCAGTGACCATAGTAATTCAACCGATTGACTCCACGATGGGATCGCCATTCCAGGATATGACAATTGGTATGCGACGAACATCGGATAGCACATTCTCGTACACGTTCAATAATCTTAACAACTGCACTCCTGGACCATTTGGGTGAGTCGGCCTTATTCTCAGTGAGGGTAGTGGGCGTTGAGTGTATGGGCGGATTTGCGCCCCATCACTAATTGGTGCCCTCCAACAGGCAGTGCAGCAATTATGGCGGCACGAATCCGCCCATGATCTTGCTCTCTTCCAACATCTTGGGAAGAGGATTCAGAGAACAGTATAGTGATATCGATACTTTTTGTGCCAGTGCATCTGATGAATAATATTTATAGCCAAAAAATTTTATGCGGAAATTTATCCATTTTAGGCAGTTAGTTCGATTCTTGAATGTTGACAAAGGGGCGACACGTGTGCTGCCCGCGTACTGTTCACTTTCTGGTGAGTCTATTACATACATAATATTGATCATACTTGTTGTGGAGATCGATGGTTGATGTTCCCCTCACCCCTCTTCGGTTGAACCGAGCATTTCATTGCCATTCGGAATGAGTTTGTCATTGTATAGTAGCGTCCATAGACTTGCGTTGCTCACTATTCTGTTCCTGTTTTCACCGATAAACCTAACAAATATGTTTAAGGGAATAGACAGCTGGCTAATGTGGGCGGGATCCGATTACATAGAACATGCTCGTGCGAAAAAGCGTTTCTAACCACTGAGTGTCGACCAAGGAAAGCGAAAATAACTCAATAGTACGGCAGAGGGAAAAGGGAATGATGTGGCCATAAACCGAGAAATGGAACCATACAAGCCATTGGGTTCAGTGGTGCACTTATTTTTCGGCGCGCCGCTTTACGAACGTATGGATCAGAATCACATGTATCTGTAATGTTTGACGGTCGTACGCAAACGTTAGCGGCAGCAACGTGTTATGACACGTCAACACATCGTTTTGCTATTTTTTAATATCAAAGTGCTGCTGTTCCAGAACCAGCCTCTTTATCGTCAGGCAGTCAAGAGCTTGCTTTGGCAGACACTGCTAATGGTGAGTCACAGTGGGCAGTTGTGTATACTGTAACATATAAACCTCAAAATCATTTTGCAATCATTCTTGAGTTTTTCAAAATGGATATCTTTAAGTTTCACAACGTTCCATACACATTTATATTAGCATGCGGTTTGGAAAAAAATAGTCTTCAAGATGTGCATACTTTCAATAGTTGCTGTTTGTATTCTACAGTTTATTTCACAGTAGATAGGGCGTGGTCTGAGTGTCGAGTGAGGTGTGTGGCGAAGTGAGAGAGTTTGATATACTCTCACCCAAGTCCGTAGGCCACGCCCTTTCAAGCGCTTTGAAATGGACTGTACGTACACCTTTTGTTTGTTATCAAAACATAACCAAAACTCGAGGAGTGGGCACGGTCTTAACATCAGAAAATTTAATGAAAGTACCCATGGCTTTTTAAATGTTGCCCACGTGATGAAAAACATAAAAGCGGCTGGTTTGCAGATGGCCAATGTCCGCAGATGAATGTGAATGCTATAGCAGATCCACGTCAACATTCATTCAGACAGGTACTGGGTTTGCTACCACAGAATGTTGAACCCGACTCGTCCTGTGTAGATTGTAGTGGGCTGAAAATTATGGTTCAGATGATATTCGCCGTGGAAAGTAGTTCAGCGATGGGTGCTGCAGCTTCCCGACTCATCGACGTTATCAAATCGACCATTGTTCAGCTAGAGTCAGACACTCATTCTCCATCGGAAATGCAATATTCATTAATAGTGTATGATGATAAAGGTGTGTATTAGCTTTTCGTTATAAAGTGGGCCACTCCGTTTGGAGTGGAATTTCCAGGAAGGCTGCACATATTCATCTAGGCGCCTCAATAACACTTTGAAACAAATCGGCTCGAAATTTGCAGAACTTGCTGACACATAAATCGCAATTGCTCTAACGTGTAAATTGATAAATTTATGAGATATAATCCGAAAGAGTACTATGTAATTCTTAGGTTTCGAGTAGCTATGATTTCTAAGTAATAGTTTTCTTAGCTAACCAAGTAGAAATTTTTTCCCTTTCGTTTCCAGAAGTAAGGACTATTTCGAGCACCAATCAACCTGATGCTTTCATTGATCAGTTCAGTACTACGATGGCAGAATTGGCTAAGAATGAGAACGAGATAGACCAAAGTTTATCACTGGATGTCATACACAAGGTACATGCCAACCTACCTGATTTCATTTCTTACTCCATCTAGTTGTTTTTTAACGGCTTTCCGATAAGGCATTGCACTAGCTACATTTTCCATGTATGTATCCTCTTTATTGCCTTTAAGAATAACAGGATTAGAGTGCCTGATGACAAAAGTAGATGGATTACTTTTTTCATTAGGTACTTCAATGTAAGTGTCCCTCGGCAATGAATTCGGTCCCCAGTGGATGTCACGCCGATGTATTATAGTCCTATATATTACGGACAAGGGGACTGTGACACCTGAAGCCTAGAATATTAGAAGACGTAAGCAAGGACTTGCGAAAAGAAGCGATGGGTGGTAGGATAAAGGAAAGGGAAAGTATACTGAGGTTGTCGGTGAGGTGTGAAGGAAGTATATTACGAGCTTTGTGTTTGAAAACCGCACGGTTAAGCTAGGGAAAAACGTCAGCACCATTTGCTGGTGAAATAATCCATTGGATTTTTAACAGGCTCAAGAAATCGCGATTCTTTTCCCGACAATTCTGTTTCTATTCACCTCAACGCCATCCAAACATTCTGCGAATGATTCAAGGCCAATTCCGAGAAATATGCAGGTGAGGCAGCTTTATTAGGCAGAAGCTTTTCAGAGTGTCACGCTACCGTGTTACAGTTGTCAATTTTCAGTAAAATTTAGTTGTTTATTCAGGTGAACGTATTCAACTTAGGAGACGGGACGACTCTGCCTGAGAATGACGATCTCACTTATCATCAAAGAGAAACCTCTGGACGAAATATACCAGTAACTATGGAAGGGATAACAAATGTCAGGATTTATTTCATATTTTGTTTTGGTTAATTTTGCTTATTTTTTAACGCTTTGAATACGAGTTTTGGCTGCCAGGTGCTGTTGTGCCTATTTTCTGAAGCATGACTCGAGCTGTCACCAGGGCACTCCTAGGAATCGAGGAAAATAGCCGCTTCAGTACCCTCCTCCTCTCTCCACTTGGTGGACCGAATACGACCTCTCTCGTTCTTGCCCCCCCCCTCTCACAATACCAGTAAACGTTGCCCGGTTGAGTGGTTGCAATAAGTTCTATTGCTCTGTATACTTACCTGAAGCGAAAAAGTTATTTATTTCACATTTCCGCACACGGATTCGCTGTGAAATACTCATCGCTTCTCATCCACTTATTAAAAGTTAAATTGTAGTGCTTGGCTGGCCTCCGCAAGTTCGAGCCCCTCCTTCTTGTCCGGTCATACGACCCCTCCCGTCGAGGATTCTTCGACCCTTGGTGCACCCTGGGTGTCACAGCACTGTCAGCAAATGAGCTAGATTCTGTCTCTTGCCCTGATAGTACAGTTCCTTGTTTCATCCATTAGTGAGGTTATAAATTGCGCTATGTGGCATCCATAGTCCGAAAAATATGAAAAATGAATGTTGTGTTAATTCCGTTGTGCTTGTTCATTTCCCGTGGAAAAAAAATTAGCAAAGAAAAAAGAGGTATGCTCGGGAGTGTGAAACTCAGAGTTCCTGAAAGTGTTTATACTTCCAGCTGACGTCATTGTTGGTGTCGTCATTCGATGAGAATTCGTTGGTATTAGACGACGCAGCCGAAGTAAATTGAAGTTTGACTTTTTGGTTGCAATTATTATTGATGTTGGCGAATTCAATCCCACTCGTTCAGGATTGTTCAAAGTCGATAGCATTCAGCTTTCTTGTAGAAGATGTTGCCACTGCTGCAGTGATCAATGTGGTTGGCCTTGGCGTTCAAGAGGAAAATATGGTGCTCTTGAGTGATTCCGCCAGTAAGTGCATTTTCCGTTCCAATCATGCTTCGTATGGACACCATTACTGAAAATGATGCCTTATTCGGCTCAAAAACACCATGAAAATTCGCACTTAACTGCGAATAGCGCAAAAAAGATGCGAAAGCGATGAGAGCTAGGGTTTCAACAGATGTCCTGACTCTTTTCACATAACTTTTCACTGTATGTAGAATTTTTTGCATAACTATGGAATCATATGCAAAAAATTCTACATACAAATTATTATGAAAGAAATGGGTATAGAATATAGTAATAACTCTATTGTGAACATCCGAAATACTAATAGTCCATATGTATAAATAGATACCGAAAATCAAGCAAATCTAATTGAAAGACATCGAAAATTCAACTATATAAATAACATTAATAATATATCAGATACAACTGTACCCATTATCTACGCTATTCCGAAGCTGCATAAATCACCTATCAAATTTAGATTCATTACAGGAGCAACAACTAGTAGTCTTAAACCTCTTTCCTTAACACTCACCAAACTATTAAAATTCATTAGGGCACACTTTATCAACTACAATAACACCATAAAAAGTAGAAACTTACACTTCATCGGATATTGGGCAATCAACAACATAAATATCAGTGAACAACTTCAAAATATAAAAATTAATCAGATGAAGCTTTTTTCAGCTGATTTCACTAATATGTTCACCAATCTACCACACTCGAAAATAATGTACAATATCAAAGAAATTTTGAAAATATGTTTTAAAAACAGCAATAAAAAATTTCTTGCTAGTAATGACTTAAAAACTTTTTATACGAACAATCTATCTTATAAAAATTGCAATTATTATGACATCACAGACATAATATATCTTCTGGACTACTTATTGAAAAATAGCTACTGTACATTTTCTGAAAAACTTTTCATTCAAAAAATAGGAGTACCGCAAGGGAGTAATGTAAGTCCAATGTTAGCCGATCTCACTTTGTCCTACTATGAATATTGGGTTGGGGAATAAGTCCCCGCCGTTTTTTTCAACCCCCTTTTTCGCATTGTTCCCTTCATCTTTCGACAAAGCTCATTTATGTGTTCGGTAGAGCTTTTTTTGCTCTACAAAATGCTTATATCTTTTTTTCGATACTTTCGATTACCTGATATTTATGAGGTTTGGAAATGAAGTAAGCTCAAGGCAAAAAACTAGCACTTGCGCACCTCATCTTTTTCGTCTGCCACTGAGATCAAAAAATGTATGTGTATATGTTTCGATAGAGCTTTTTCAGCTCTACAGAATGGTACTACATCTTATTCAAATCGCTCAATTTTTTGCTGTTTTTTAGACTCACAAATGCAGTACTCGCAAAAGTGTGCACTTTCGTTATCTCCTCTTTCTCTCCTACCATCGAGATTGAAGAAGATGTGCATATATGCATTTGATAGAGCTTTCTTTGCTCTACAAGATAATACCACTCTTCTTTTGTATTCTCTCATATTTTAGCATGTAGGAATAAGCTTCCACCTGATTTTCAATTCAAAATTGCTCAATGAATATGATTTTTCTTTGGCAGAGTGTTCTGCACCAATCGATGGAGCTCTTTCCGCTCTACAAGATAGTGTTTACGGTTTTCGTTAGAATAAATTTTTGACATTTTTCAGATCACTTAAAAGTCGACGAAATCGAGCATTTTTGACACCATGTGACAAAAATGTTCGATCTCGTCGACTTTTAAGTGATCTAAAAAATGTCAAAAATTTATTCTAACGAAAACCGTAAACACTATCTTATAGAGCGGAAAGAGCTCTATCGATTGGTGCAGAACACTCTGCCAAAAAAAATCATATTCATTATGCAATTTTGAATTGAAAATCAGGTGGAAGCTTATTCCTACATGCTAAAATATGAGAGGATACAAAAGAAGAGTGGTATTATCTTGTAGAGCAAAGAAAGCTCTATCAAATGCATATATGCACATCTTCTTCAATCTCGATGGTGGGAGAGAAAGAGGAGATAACGAAAGTGCACACTTTTGCGAGTACTGCATTTGTGAGTCTAAAAAACAGCAAAAAATTGAGCGATTTGAATAAGAAGTAGTACCATTCTGTAGAGCTGAAAAAGCTCTATCGAAACATATACACATACATTTTTTGATCTCAATGGCAGACGAGAAAGATGAGGTGCGCAAGTGCTAGTTTTTTGCCTTAAGCTTACTTCATTTCCAAACCTCATAAATATCAGGTAATCGAAAGTATCGAAAAAAAGATATAAGCATTTTGTAGAGCAAAAAAAGCTCTACCGAACACATATATGAGCTTTGTCGAAAGATGAAGGGAACATTGTGAAAAACTGGGTTGAAAAAAACGGCGGGGACTTATTCCCCAACCCAATACATTTTCTCTCTTGAATTTCACAACACTCAGAAGCTACAACTCATACCTTTTAGATATATGGACGACATATTAATAATACATAATACAGACACTAAAAGCATGCTGAATACACTCAACAATATTGTTTACAAAAACATTTTAGAACTTGAAATTACTCACGATCATGAAGAGAAGTGCAACTACCTTGATCTAGAGATTAATATCACAGATAACAAAATTCACACAGAAATGTATAGTAAAACGGATAATTTCAATTTTACCATTAAACGATTCCCCAATTCTTTGAGTAACCTTTCCTGTCAAATCAAATACAACACCATTTATTCCGAAATACTCAGAACAGCAAGGACTTGTACAAACAAAAAAGATTTTTTGAATAGATTAAAACGTACCAATGCACAATTACAAGAGTCAGGTTATTGCACTGATACATTCATTGCTTGCCTTCTTAAGTGTTTGACTAAAAACGAATTCATAAAGTACAAATGTAAATTAGATTCACAAAGTTTAAAAAATTTCTTCACGAAACTTTTGAATTTAGTTCAGTAATTTTAACGCAGACATCATCTTTGTGTATACATGTTAACAATTTAGTAACTTAGTACTTAATTGCGTTTGCTTTTACTGCTATTATTCAATATGCAGATTGTTATTAATAGTTCAACCGACCAACATTCTAGTGATTTGTAAAATGATTATGTAAATATAAAGAAGTGATCAAACCGTAATAGATATGATAACAATTATCTATCGAATACACATTATTTGAATAAATTCTCCCAATGAAAGTGGTCAACCAAGGAAAAGAAGAATCCAGTTCACACAGGTAAAACAAGAAACCAAAGAATCTTGGTGAGTCCACACAAAACCTGATATCTAATAAATCCAAATCAGTAAGTTTTAAATAAACTCAAAATAAATTTAAAACAATTTGGTTTCAATACACAATTAATAATGGGATTGGATTTTGGTGTGTTTATGCCGCGTTGGTGGTTACATGTTTCAATGGGCGTGTGACTGCTCAATGTGGTGTGGATATGCCGAGGTTTATTCCCATTATCAAACAAATTAAAATATAAATATGTTTACATCTTCAAATTGTTTTTCTCCCTTCCCTTACTGATGAGCACAGAGGGAGAATATTCTTCTCTGTTTGGTTTCCGTCTAAGGGCCCGTGCGAAACGGAAACCAAACTAACTCTTTGTTAAAGACAAGTAAATAATTGTTAAATAGTTATAACAAATAATTATCTCCTTGGACAATTACTTAACAAACATAATTGAAAGTGATTGTTTAAATATAAACCTTCATTGTTTTGAAAAAACCTTCGCAACTACTTCATTTGTATGTCCTTGCGGTCTATCGTTGTTAATTCCACGGTAGGAATCTGGTCTTTGCCTTATGCAAAGCGTGATGTTGTGGCAGGGCGGGATTTGTGTAACACTGAAGCTCGGAACAGTTTTTTCGCTCACCATCGATCTCATAAAGATTTGCTAGCATTCCTTGTAATTATGGCCATGACCGAGTTGGTTGTTGTAAGAATTGTTTAACGGAAACGATTTCAAAACATTTCAAGAACCTGCATTTTCATCGATTCTATCAGTGCTGCTGGCATAAGCAGCTGGATCTGAATCGGTTAGAAATTTCGAAAATCGGGTTTCGATTTTAAATTTTCAGAGAATCCCATTGACATTAAAAGGCTTACGATTAACGAGGATAAGAATACTGTCACACTAGCGATCGGTAAGCAACTTATAGGATTTTTTGTGATTTGTGTATTCTTCAGATATCCAGTGCAGACTTTCAGATCCTACATTGTTTGCTCTTCTCCCCATGCCATGGTCATTGTCGGTGAAAACTACGTCTGGCCCTTGTTATTCACAGGTAGGCGGATTCTAGCAGGCACTTTAGTGTCGGTAGTGCGTGTGTAAGGAGAACAGCCGCTGCATAATAGCCCTCGAAGTTCAACTCAGTCCAAGTTTAATTTTAGCCTGTATTATCCGAATTGTTATCTCCTCCTTTCATAGTCTGCTATAAATTGTTTAGGTTCGTGTAATTTCACCACTTACAATACTACCCGGCTTTACTTCAGACGCAAACACCGATGTCCCAGCTGTTTCTCCATTTTCTTCCAGAGGTGAATTGCCTCCGATTTCCTTTTATTAGGTACTAAACTCAGTTTTGATCATTTTCGCTGAGAAAAAGCATCCGTGCTGAAGAGTTGGTACGAGCTATTTCAACCGAATCATTTTCTATAATTTTCTGCAGCCTTTCCTTATCTTTTGACACTTTGATTATACCTTCACGATAGAACTGAGCCATTGTCGAAGCACAAAAATCACTAACCTGTTTTCGCAATACTCCAATTTTTCGAAATCTTGTAGCGACTTGGCCATGACTGCGACTAGCGATCCGAGCGGATGTTTTCAAGAAGGCACTATGTCTTCTGATTACGCTGGTAGTAAGTGAAGAGAGCAGATCGGTTCACTCGCATCGAGGTTTTAAAGATAGCTGCAAGTGTATTTTCTTGGCAGCTATCTTTAAAGCCTCGATGCGAGTGAACGGATCTGCTCTCTTCCCTCACTGTTGCTAGTCTTCTTCGTGCAATTTTTTGAAATTCGCCTAAAGTGTCCGTGAACATCAGTATCCTCTCCTCGAAAAGGAGAAAAATTATGATGTTCACGGACACTAGAAAAACAAAACATGCAGTAATTAAAGGTCCGGACCATTCCATCTTGACCGTTCTGATGCTTCTCCTGGAATTAATTATAAATTATGGCGTGCGGCATTGTTACAGCAGATCCACCTTTGGTTGACAGTCGCTATCCATCGCAGAATGTTTTTTTACTGCGCCTTTCAAGTGAATGAACCACATATGACTGGGGTCGAGGACAGTTGATGTGGCAGTTACTTTTATTTATTCTAGGTCTTTTAAATTGGATACAAACTTTTGCAACACACAGATTGGTGGATTTTAACTCGTCTCTAAGCTTAAAGTCAGCATTAGGGGAAAGTCGGACGAAAAGTAAAAGAAATAGTGCATATGAAAGTCGAGATGCCTAGTAACAGGATAGAGGAGAAAAAAGGTCGGTAACGGCCCAAAACCCGAGAAACAGGACCCCCTCTCCACTGTTGATTCTCGACGCGGACGACCTTCCCGTCAAGAGGCGGGTAGTCTGATCTAGTTTCCCATTGGCATGTTGCCATTTTTGGAGTAAGCTTCAAGCTAAAACTGCGAAAGCGCGCCGCAAAACCTCCGTCGTGCTGCATCTCCTTGGCCGCTCCCACCCAAGTCCATCGGGAATTACGTCATCGGGAGGCGGAGCCGCTGCATGGTTTTGGCGTTTTGCAGGGTTTCTACAGCATGGAGGGGCGCTTTTTCACCGGGATTTCGCCACAGGTAGCCTTCTTAGGCCCAGGACTACCATGTGAGTGACTTCCTGTGAGCGATTTCTCCATTACCACATTACCCCTAATGATGTCTTTAAAGGAATTGTGCACGGAAAATGGGTTTCTCTGCAACATACACTGCGGTGCATAATGATAAAGCCGCTTATAAATAGTTTCAAAACTATCATAGCAAGATGTTTCTTGGAAACTTCTCAGGTAAAGATTGTAGCAAATTTGATCGCGCATTCACACATTAATACCAAACTTGAGCTCGAAATAACAGAACAAATTCATCTTCTTTTTTTCAAAAAAATGTCGCTTTTGCGGTGGTGCAAAATGATAAAGCCAGTAAGGAATTTCAACAACTCGTAAACAACGAAAAGGCAATACGCTACTTTAATAATCCGTTGGCCTTCCTTCTCTCCGAATAACCTGAAAAATACGATTGTCCACGCTCATGTAAAGATTATTAATGAGATCCTGGTCCACTTGGTGCCACGCGTGGATTTTAGGCTCTTTGAGCTCCTTAACTCCTTGGAATTCCCTGTTATCTGCGTAAATCCGTCGCACCATGAAGCCCCATACATTTTCCATCGGATTAAGGTCTGGGCTACTTGCCGGCCAGGACAGGAGCCTCATTCGATGACGGCTGAACCATGCACTTGTGCTCTGGCTGACGTGGATTGGTGCGTAATCTTGCCCAAAAACAAGATTTCGGCTCCGATTTTCACGCTGGAAGAAAGAAGAGCACTGAGCATAACTACCTGATAAACGGCAAGGAACGTTTTTAGGAACGAACCATAACTTCAGACGTTTCTTCAATGCGCCCCATACCATTACGGCCCCGAAATCTCTTGAGAATCGAAGCATGTGCTTTCTCAAAATATCGTTTGCCATCTGATTCGTCGCAGGTGAACTTTCTTTATCAGAAAAACAATCTGGAAAAGAAAAACAGCATAAAAAAGCAAGAGGGACTTTACGACCTAATACCCTACCTTACTCCAGTCCACTCGGCTGCATGTTTTGGCGAACTGCACTCGATTTTTGCGGTGTTCTCGTGTCATGAATGGTGCTTTCCTCATTTTCTGTCGCGAGATAAACTTGCACTTTTTTAGAACCCGCAAAACAGTTATTCTGGAGACGTTTAGCTTCAAAGAAGACCTGATATCCGAGCTCGACTTGGTGGAATTCGATGCTTTTTTTTGAGGATACGGCGCTTATCCTTCTCGTAAAGTGAGGGAGGTCGCCCAGAACTTTTCTCAGTTCCATATGTTGCAGGATCCTTGAGGAAGTTGTCGACGACTGTGTGGCCGCGGTCCAATTCTTGCGCAATATAACGATTTGACAATCCCAGCGCTTTTTTTGCGACAACTTGGCCTTTTTCAAAATCAGATAAGGGTTTTCCTTTCCCCATTACCTGAAAAAGAAAGACATTACAGCAGCAAAACGTTTCAGCAAATAAAGATGAGAAGCGGCGGAAAAACTTAGGGTGGCTTTATCATTTTGCACCATCGCAAAAGCTGCATTTTTTGAAAAAATTAAGATAAAATTTTTCGTTGATTTTGGTCTGGAACTTAGTTTCGATGTACGAATGCGCGATCAAATTCGCTACAATCTATACTTGAGAAGTTTCCAAGAAATATCTTACTATGATAGTTTTTAAACAATTTATGAGTGGCTTTATCATTATGCACCGCAGTGCATATCTATGTTCTGTTCGTCTAATAAGGGCCGCTTGCGAACTTTCACGTGAAAAACCGGCCAAGATACAGTTCCTCAAAGTGGCGGCTGACGGCGGGGATTCAGGATAAATGCTCGCCCCGTCGTCCGCCGCAGTCAAGGAAGATTGGGACTGTTCACGTAACTTTCTGTTCCCATTATGTGTCTACGACCGCTGCGGATGACGGGGAGGGCGTTTACTCTGAACCCCGCCCCATCGGCCACCACCTCGAGGAGTTGTACCGTAAATGGACTCACTTCACTTTCAAATTTTCATGCGGCCCTTATTAGGTAAATACTACATAAATATATGGGTAACAGAGAAACTCATTTTTCCGTGCCCGACTCCTTCTGGCTTTCAAAAATCTGTGGCTGGCTTTGGCATTAGTCGTTATTAGCGTCGAAACCATTATTTTTGAATAGTTCAAATGAACAATGATAGCTGAAATATAACAGGGCCTGATCTGTGAGGTCCCACTTTAGTTTATGAGTCCTAGAAGATTTATCTCTTTGTCAAACAGCAAAAAAAATAGATGTCGAGGATCCGGTTTTGTTTGGCTTATTGGTTGAGCATTATTGAAAACAAACAACCCACTAACACAACTCACTGAACATAGGTGAAAATTGGTATATTTCGTGAGTATAGGTGGAAATTAGTATATTTCGTGGGTAGAGTAAGAACTATCGAAAATGACAGCATTCAGCTCGACTTACTCTTGTTAACCTAGGTTTTTTGTGAGCAAATGTCATTGACCAGAATTGACTCTATCGCCTGATGTGTGATTTCTGTCTGTAATAGTATATGCGAGGTATTTTAGGCGTTGACAAGCACACATTTGCTACCTTTCGGGTGTCATCGCCTACCTTCACGATTGATCGAACTATGTTTGGGCCGTCAAGTTGGAAGGAACCGTGGAAAGATGTCTATAATCTGTCGTGGGTCCAAGTTGAACCCCGTAACGCCTCCAAATGCGCCTATCAATTTATTACTCCGAATTTTGAGGCAAGACCTGTTTCTTCTGCTAACGAACTCATTTATATGCATGTTAATATTATAGATGACGTCAGCACCACTGGTCAAAATGGAAGTCTCCGGATATTCACAGTCGAAGTTCTTCTTTCAAAGAACATTCTTCTTTTCACAATTAAACGAAACATGTTGGTATTACTTAATTCCGTGGACTGGATCAATCCCTTATAATGCGACACGTTGTTGCTTCTCATTGAGTTATGGCAAAATGTCTGCAGTTTCATCGTGCCTCTAGTTGAACGTTTTCAGCGACAACCTGTGGTGGTGGTAAGGTGAATCGATTCGGCGAATGCGTATGTCCTGCTGGATATAGCGGAGAGTACTGCGATGAGCCCATATGTGAAAATGGTGGCACAAGATCTATGTCAATATGTGTTTGCTCGACGGGTTTCTACGGAGAGCTGTGTCAGTCAAGTAAGTTGGATTGGAAGTTCCCTGAAAATGGAAGCATATGAAAAGTTGATGTTTGCAGGGGATACCAAAAAAAGAGTAATTTTGCTCACGCCTCACATGCATATGTGTACAAGAAGAGGTAAAGAAAGAGGTAAAAATGTCGGGGCAAAATATTCCTTGAATGTTCCTCTGAAAGCAGGAACAAGCTGTGGCTCACTACTTTGGAGCCTTGAGTCGGCATAGTCGGTCTATACAGCATCTACGGCATTATGGTCCGCCTAAAACAGCAGAGCCAGCTACTATGGTGAGACTCTCGTGGGTGGCTTCCTAAGGACTGACCCTTCAGTTCATAGAAGTCACAATGCTCTCGCTGCTTGGATAACGCTGCTGTGATCCGAAGAAGTATCATTTTTCATGCCTCAAACCTGCCTCCGGAGAGGTTTCAATGGTAATGGCACGTTCTGGTTCTTGGAAACGAGGGGCGCTGGGAACCCGGAAAAAACGGGATGTTGAAGAACATCACTCAATATGAATCCCCTTAGGTACACAGAGTGAACGGAGTTGTCAAGGACGGCGACGGAATCTCGGATTTTGCCCAGTTGAGGTAGCACATCTTGTTCACTCGGAAGAAGATCCGATCCTGCTCGTGCAGAAGGCTGTTACGGAGTTTAGTGATAGTGATAGGTGTGTTCTTGAATTTGGGGGTGGAAATACCCCGTCAAAATCTGCTGAAGATCGACTGAAATAGGGTTAAAAGTGGAAGGAAAAAATTACTTTTTTGGCACTCTCTGTATATCACAACATGTCGGTTGCCTTTGCAAAGACAGCACGGGTAGCGCGTAGTCGTTGGTTACAAGTCAGCCTTCCGTGATTACTGGAGACCTGGTTCTTGCTGCAGGCCGCCTGTGCTCATCTGGATGAAGATCTCGATTATCAGTGATAAATAAACAAGATGGAGAACCCATGAATGCCGCAGTTATTATGAATCCGAATTGAGCAATGAATCTTAAGCTACTGCAAGTTTGGAGTGATGATGTGGAAGTTTTGAGGAGTGTCTCTGAAACAGTCGGCTGGAGTAAATAGTGCGTTAAGCTGGTCAAGACCAAAGAAAAGCTTTGTTCGTCAAAACTCCAATCAGTTGGCAGTGAATTTATAAGGCTTCCGGAAACATTCTGGCATCCGTCGATGCTATTAGTTTATCTGTGCGAACAACACCGCTCAGTCGATTCTGTCTGGAGTTGTATAGATGGTTCAATGGTCATGTGGCTTGTACAGTAATCAGTCAGCCATATTTAGGCCCTACTTGACTATTATAGTCATTGATATTGGGGCAGTGGGCAAGTTTAGGCCTCAACACTCGGGTGTGTACCCTTGTGTCCGGATTTTCGCACCGCAGCATGTCGCAAGCGAAGCAACATTAACGTGTAATCGTTCCTAGACCCAAGTACCGCGACGCGCATAGCTCGCACACACTGCGTCGCACGCCGCTGGTAGTCGTGCGAAAATTTTGACATAAGGGCACACACCCTCACCACTCAGTTCAGTGAACTTCCACCAATGGCGATCGAGATCCCGTCTGCCGTCTGACGAATTCGAAATATGCATTCAGATTTTGAAGGATCAATTGACCTACTGTATAAGTTTGTAGGCTCTATACCATCTAAGTGAATTGACATGTCCTATACATCTTTTTGCTACACTTCTCCAAACATTTGCTTTTTGATTAAGAAGTGGGCTGAATGGTGGTTCATGCAGTAGCCACTTAATAGCAGTTCTGAGTTTTTGAACTATTTATGTAAACCATACTTTTTGTTCAGAAGTTTCTCCGGTACCTGTCTCTTCAACGCCGTCATCACCCACTGCGGTAACTCCTGTGATATCGACAACAACGCAAAAAGGTTCATCCGATGGGGGTAATGCCTTAAGCTATCTACCTGCTACTATTCTTATGTTTTTCACTATAATCATATAAATGCTTAAACGACATTACCTGTATTTTGGTCGAACATCAAGTTCTGTAACGTTGATGTAAAGGATGTCTGCAATCGCTTGATTATGTTGACATAAATGACTGTGATTTCCCAGATTTTTCAAGTATTGTGCTGCTTTATCACAACTGTTTCTGATTCAGTCATCATGCTTTTATCTAATGAACCAAAATTTCATACTACGGACTTCATATGACAAATAATATGTGAAGTAACATGTGCCTTTATTCAACATGAAACCGGTTGATCTAGATCTTTTTTCCACACAGTAGATGGGGTAATTTGCTTGATAGTATCGTTGTTAATGGATTTAGAGGATGGGCTTCCAACAGCAGACTAATCAACTGTTGAAGAAGTCGTCTACGAAAAAGTGAGGTTCTTTGTTACCCATTTATTTATATTATATAACCTAATAAGGGCCGCATGCAAAGTTTCACGCGAAAAAGAGAGAATTCGGCTAAGGTACGGCTCCCCAAATTCTCGGCCGGATGGGCGGGACTTCATTGTAATAGTCTTGTCGCGTCGTCCGCCACCGTAGGGAACGGAGAGTTGCACTGCTTACATAACTTTCTATTCCTACAATGTGTCTCCTAACGTGGCGGACCACGGAGTAGGCACTGGCTTGGAAGCCACGCCCACCCGGCCGAGACTTTGTGGTGTTTGCATGCGGCCCACACTAGGCGAATACAACATAAATATATGGGTAACAGAAAACTCATTTTCCCATGGAAGATTCCTTTAAGGCCGCACGCGCTTGGAACGCGCCCGTCTGTAGAGGTACGATGCCGCTATACAGCTGCTATGCGTACCTAACGACAGATACCGGACAACCATATGAACAATTGAAAAAAAGTGATTTCCAAGGCACAAATAAGTTCCAGTTCGAGGTTACCGAATCAATCCGGTTACCGGGATCTCATCAGCTAGAAACTTTTGCTTGAGACTCTGGAGGATTTACGACTTCTCCGCGTCAACGAAAACCTCCAATGATAGATTGAGGCAAACCTGCGCAAGTTTCCAATATTTTGTCGAAGGAGGGAGGAAAAGTCAAGTTCCACAGACAACTGAATTCGTTATAAGCAGCGCTTCCATTGGTTCAGTTTCGAACTGTTTGGGGCACTTTAAGGGCAGTTATAGCAAAACGACGGATAAAGAATGATTTCAGTTTCGTTTGGTGTCGATTGACTATGAAGTAGGAGCGGCATTGTAGCATCTCACCACCTTGTCTAAGACTTTTACAAGCTTTGCTCACCTTCTTCGTACCATTGCTATAGTGGACTGATGTCATCTGCATGTTGCCCAAGTATCTGATAAGAACTGGTTTTATCTTCTCTTGTAGTTTGCATCGTACCAAAAAGTCACTCATAGGAAAGAGACCACGTCATCAGCATAATTGGCGCCTGGTGAATCCTTGTATTGACGCCGTTCGGTAAAAGTCGTTTCCAAACTTCGCTGAGCCGCGATAAAGTTCAATTCCACTAACGGCCACTAAGACTTTGTTTCTTTTGAAATGTAGTAATCAGCAGGAAACTGGTTCACGGTGGATAGTGTTGGACTGTATCTTCTCTTGCACATTTTTCTTTAACCCTAAAAGGCTCTCCTACAAAGTTCACACTTCAGGAGAAGTAGGACGCATAACTTTTTTTAAGGAAGTATGATTGCCATATCTCTTTCATACTTTATTTAGCAAATGTTGCACTATTTTCTTTTTGTACCAGAGAATAGGAATTCTTCATAGAATGAGAGCTCGTCAACATAAGTCGATACAAAGGATGTTTGGCGACGAGTCATGGCTCCATACAAGACACTTCTACACGGAATAATGTCAGCTGGATTATGGAAAGCAACCAATATGATCCAGCTCCTAATTCAGTTCTTCTTAGAATTTCACTAGGTTGGTCCTCGAAACATGATTTGTTCATTTTCAGATGGTTGTTGAAAAGGTAAACATTAATACAGCAGAGCTGGCATTCGTGGTCAGCTTTTTTCTTGGGTTTGTCACACTTTCACGTTTTTTACCATTCTCGTACACGGCGGAAAGTTATATCTTGAGCCTTGCCTAAAAAAAATCCAGGTTTTGTTTCAGTGTTGTTGGGTCAGTGAAATTAGTGAGTATTTTGGGTGTTATGTATAAAAATTATACCTCTTCTGGTCGAAGTTAATACGAAAGCTCCTCCAGAAAGAAATGAATGTTGCGTGTCTCTGAAAATAATCGGGCCACTGGACCATTCTGGCATGGGATAGCAACTACTGTAAACGTCGCTAGCACCCGCTCGATTACTGTCGATAATCAGCGAGAGGAGCGGTGGTAGAGGTGACAATAACATATTAGGTTGTGTCAAAAGTCTTGTAGGATTTTTCCAAAAACATCAATAACTCTTCTTTACTTCGAGACAGATCTAAGTGGTCCAGGGATATGGTAGGACGTTCTTCGACTTTCTAGCAAAGTATATATTGACCCGCCAGATTTTGTTGAGAAAGTTATAATGCCCGTAGTCGATAACCAACCAACACGCGGTGTCATCTACTATGAGTGGTCTTGCGGCTTCAAAGCGACGGAAGCTTGTCACTCCATCAGCGCTGCATTGGGCAAGGGATGTGTGAGCTGCGTGACCGTGCGCCGCTGGTTCATCAGCTTCGGCAAGGGCGAGATTGACGTGGAAGACAAACCACGCTTAGAACTGTGCTACTTCTGAACCGCGGAAGGAATGCTTTTTCAAGAGGTGCTGGTATAAGACAAAGCAGCCACCGCTACCGTGTGCACCCACCCTCTCCAGCAGCTCGCCGTCGCTGTTCGAGAAAAGCGCCGGAGAAGGTACGCGGTCATCTCATTCATGACGAACCCCCCCCCCCCACGTAGCGAAGAGTACGCAGACCGAGCTACAGGACCTCGGCCGGGATATCCTGCCCTATCCGTCATACTCTCCAGGCATTACCCCTTCTGAGTATCACCTTTCCGTTCCTCTGAAATCCCTCATGGCCGAGAGGAAATTCGTTGAATATGTTTTGCTTGCAAAGGCCATCGCTGACCCCTTCGACTCTTAGAACCCAGAATTCTGGGAGGAGGGAATCAACGATCCATAGTACTTATGAGAGGACAGAGTGCTGTCGATAACAATGGTTTATATGTTGTTGCCTAATTGTTGCTTGTTGGAAGAAATAATAATAAAAGTGATGATCGAAAAAAATCCTGCAAGACTTTTGGTTCTACCTAATCAATATTTAGCCATTGTAGAATGAATCGTAAATCCGTTGAACGCAAAACTGGAGTTACACCGGATTCAGTATGACATTTACTCAGAACCTGATATTAAGGGCTTTACATTTGGAAGGATCAATGTTCGTATTCTCATTTGGGCTCATTTTGAAAAACAAAAACGTAGCATAGATTACATATGGAAGTGATTCGTATCATGATCTGATGGAGCCCCTACATTTTCTGCTGATTTTTTTTGAGAATTTCGCAGGACACGAAATTATTTATTTGTGAGAAAATTTTAGGGAATTTTCTAGAATTCAACGCCGATTTTAACGGATGACTCAGTCTGCTCCTATCAGTTGCTTGGAGTTGTGCAAGCTGTTAAAAGGCTCTGATCAAACAATGATATCATTGCACGCTTCTATCATCCGAGGTTTCGCCTAACATCATTTCGATACCTGGACTGGCAGCAAGGTGCGAATTAAATTTCCAGGAGATTTTACGAATTACTGCTTCGATCAGGTCGGTCCATAAATACCGGACCGACCACCTTGATCGACTTTCTATTTTATTTTTTGTGTTTTCATTTTTATATTTATGCAACATAATATTATATATATATATATATATATATATATATATACCATTATTATTTGAAACATGTTGCCAGTTGCCACGGGGTGCTGATCAATTCTCTCTTGTAGAACTCTACAGCCGGTTAAGGAAACGTTGAATGTCTTTTTTGGGATCATCTTCATAATGTAGGATGGGAGAGCGCCATGAATGGTAATTCGTTGGGGCAAGATCAGGGGTATAAGGTGGATTGGCGAGAACTGTCTAGCGGAAAGCCCTCAATTCACCCGAGTTTTCTTCGCAAAGTGTGGTCAAGCGTTGCTATGAATAAGATAAATTGGATCCTGTTTTCATTTCAAACCATCGGCGACGTGGTCAAGCTGTTTACAGTGGAGTTGAACATTAACTTAAGTGTAAGTAGGTAGGACCTCCCAGTGAACAACTCCTCTTGCAATCCACCAGCAGCTCAAAAGGACCTTTCTGTGGTGTGGTTCCACTTTTGGTGTCGATACATCTGGATCTTTGAGGCTCAGCCATTGCTTCTAGTGGTATTGACTAATATACAGTACTCACTTCTCATAGCCAGGAACTTCGTTGAGTTGGATAATCTATCGAAAGTGCGAAGGGAAGTCAGAGAGAACACTGAAGCTGTTGGGAGTTCAGTACATGTGGGATTCAAACCTCCTATTTCCATATCTTCCCGATTTCATAGGAGTGCCTCAGTACTGTCATCTTACTGCATTGGAAGCGCTCTGCCAAGCAATGGCTAGTGTGTCTCGGGTACTCTTGTACAGCACCCCGTAAGGCATCAGCACTGAAGCCAGCTGGGCGTCCAACACGTGTGTCATCTTCGAGTGAAAAGATGCCGTCGCTGAATCGGGGGTGCCAGCGAGAGACGGTGCCCTCCCCATCGTATGATTAATCCTCTGGACAGCTAGGCGTTTGAACAATCCTGGGTGGTACCAATGAAAAGTGTAGGCTTTAAGGGATTCTAGTGAAGCTGGCATAATAGTCATACTGGGCAGCAAGTAAATTACCTGGGTAGCTGTTCGGACCAGCGATTGCCGGTACTATGTAACAAGGCATGCTGCAGAATTTTAGGAATTTTCTTGAATTTTTTTTACAAAGCCTAATGTAAAGTGGTCCGGAATTATGGACTTAAGAACCGGTCCAATATTTTCAAAAATTTTCTTCCACATATACTTTCCTTTTTACTATCTACTTATTACTATGGAGATTCACTTTTTTACTTCATTGGATGTTTCTTCTGGATACTTTAAAAAGGACCTTATTTGAACCTGTGTACTGCATACATAGCACACAAATTACAGCGGTTGTTCACAGAAATCCTTATTTTGCTTCACTGGACATAATCCAGTAGACTTGGGCTTCATTCATACATACTACGCGCCAAACGTGCGTTTCGATATCTTTGATTGATCAAAACTGAAGCATTCAGATTCGGATCGTACCTGCAGCGTCGCTCAAGAGAACAATGTTGACACTCCTGTTAGCAACATTTTTCTTACAATGCTCTTCAGAAATGGGTAAGCTCAAATCTATTCATAATTTGGAGAAATATCTTGGTTTTCTTTAAAGCACTTGTATGCTGCCTTGTATGCTGTGTGTAGGCTAGTGAATTGTTTTTCGTTATACTTTACCAGTTATCTGGCTCACGCTACTGTGCGCGTAATATGGGCGTCGGTAGGTCGATCACAATTAATTTTCTCTATGAGCTCCACTCACAGGTTATAGCACGCGCCGCCCATTGTGGGCGGTTCTCCGCTCATTTTGAATGCGCTCATTGGTTACTTCTATCAATTTGCTCCTGGTCTCACCGTGTGCAGAGGGGTAATACCTAATTTCGTAACAGACGGACGGACGGAGGGACAGACGGGCGAACAGGTAGACGAAGCTTCTTGTGTTAGTAGGGATTGGTTGGGAGGTCTCTTTTGTTTGTTTACTTACTTAAGTCCAAGTCCTACTTAAGTCCAGTACATACGCAAAATATTCCCTTCGTTTTATCATGGGAGTTGAGTAGACAGCACGTTTCGGAGTTCATCGTAAAGCGCTTCATACATTCTGTCATTGAAATTTTAGATACAAATGCACACTTCTACGAGGTACAAGGAAGTCTGGGAGGTGTTACTGAAGGTGTCCACAGTGTAGAAGACGTCCAGGAAAAACTAAATTCGGATGTGAGCCAGCTTTATTTTAACGGAAGCACCGGTATGATTTGGAGTTTTCTGAGCATTTCAACAACAGTTCGCAGCGTTACAATCCGGGATGAAATAAACTTGAAAGAAAGTCATGAAATTTTTAAGTCGTGGGGTATTCCTTACCTTAGGATATTGTGCCTGGATCAAGGTGGTTTGTGGTGAGACGCCGACTTTCACCGACGTTGGAGCTCCTTCTATCCCTACCTAGGCTTCCATTGTTGCATCTGCCCCCGCACCGCAACCTGTTTTACCCTGGTGTCTTAATGGGTTTACTAAGCGCGGCTCGTCTAACTGTAAGGCCACATTCGTTATCGCGTCGCCAGCTCGCCTCCGGGCCGCGTTCATACTTTGCGCACTGACACTGGAACCGACGGCACTCTGGTAATGCTCAGTTTGTGAAATGCTTAACCCAACCACAGTCTACAGTATCGCCGGTGCCGGCGTCGGTGCGCAATGTATGAACGCGGCCTCATGCGTGTAACGCAGATGTCGCAGGCAAGCCTTGTTCAGTATTCTCACCCTAATATTATAGATGCCGTGTTCTTTTGATAATCTCGATTGAAGAACTTGCACAACTTCGTACGGCTGTACTTGCATCTGACGCAAAGTCTGAATGCTGGCTCAGGCGCTATTTTCGTTATTTTTCTGCGGTACCATACTGACTTGTTCCGCACTATCATGGTTTTTAGAAATATTATTTCTAGTTGGATGTCGCCGTTTACACTTGCTAATGAACTGGCAGATGGTCCGCGTGAGGATGTCATACACAGGGTACACCGGGAGCCTAGGATTCCTCAACGGAGAGGGGGGTCCTATATGACTGGACAAGGGGGGGGGGAGTGGGGATGGGTCGTACCTGCAGAGGTCAGTGATAAGCACCAGAACTTAAACTCTGAATAAATAGATGATGGTGAACCCGTAAGGAAATGTGTAACAAATTTCTTTTTTGCTTCAGGTATGAATACATAGCAGTACTATTGGAAATATACAATCCGGCAGCAGTTATTGCTATCGCAGGGGTCAAAAGGGAGAAGGAGGGGTCGTATTCAGTCCCCGTAAAAGGGGAGGGGTGTACTTAAGCGGCCATTTTCCTCGACACCTTGGAGCGCCCTAGTCATCAACCATAAGAAGTACTGGTTTGTAATATGAACAAGCTGCAAATCGTATCTCACTGGAACTGACCTCTTTTCATTTCGCACAATATTGAAATAGATTCTGGTCATGTATGCTTTGATATACACTGCGCTGGTGGAGATCTCGATTGTTAAATAAGTTACTCGAGCGAGGACCGCGTTCTATTTCCAAGATTGTGACTTGTATAATGTCTGACTTTATTATTAATTCAACTAAAGTACAACTCATTGAAGATATCGGCCGTACTCGGAAGATCTGATAGTATAACAGTGGATGTGGATGAGTTAAAGTGAGTTTGTTTTTCTTGGCGAAAGTTTTTTTTTGACTTTAAATTCAGCTACATAAAGGTTACTCGAGTGTAGTGCCCTGTCTAGGAGTGTATATTCCGGTTGCTTCTGTTGGGTTTTACTTTTTAATGTGGGCAAATTTCTCAGAGGAGAGCGATTTGGGCCTGCCATGCCTCGCACTAGGCTCGCAGTGAAATTTGCGCTACTCTACAATCCACAGAAGGAAATCCAGCTGAGTTGACCAAAATGTAAGCATGTTTCCATCATTTGCTGCTCAACAACATACTGGTACGGAAGACTTAAAACGTTCCATGAATGTAATTCCATGTGATGCTTTCTCTTCGAAAGTAAATATTCAAGCGCCAACAGAGCGAGCCCACGCGAGAGGGCTTAAGAGCCCACGCGTGGCGCATACAACAAGTAGTGATCAGCATACCAGCTTGTTCTTACCCTTTTAGTGCAGAACGAAACGGTAAATAAATCATATGGACCAATTTTTTTCTACATTCATATGAACCGATTTTTTCTATATACAAAATAGTTTTACTACTGTAAGGTGACTATTGTTCAGAAGCAATATGGGCATTTACTCAAGAGGCATAATATTCCATGGTTATGTGACGACTTCGGTAACGGATCGAGCTGAACTGGTCCATTTATTGCAGGCTGTGCCAACTGTCACCATTGTTTTCGTTGCTCCTAGAGGTCAGTTTCAAATGGTTTTGAAACCTGAGGGTGTATATCGTTAGGTCAGAATTTCGCGCGGCCGCAAGCGACGAGCGAAGAGTCGTGTGATTGCAAAGATCGCCCGATCATGATTTTGACTGTTATCATGGTCTGTTTCTTCAAGCGACTTCATGGCACTAGCTCATGGAGTCCAGATCGGAATCCCGACCAACTGCAGCTGCTCGCACTGGAGGCGTCACGTGCGCGACATCGCAAAACGAAATCCTAACTTAACGTAATACAGCCGAAATTTGAATGTGTGATAACGCTTATCACTGTTTTTTTTTGTTTTTTCTTTTGCTTTCCAACGCAAAGAGTTTTCCTGATGGTCTTCACATAACAATGTATAAGCCAAGACTTTCGGCTCCCCACGATTTTCTACAAAGCCAAAGCATGATGTGTCGTGCCGCTGTTTGTCGACACCCAATAACTCAATATCTTTATGCTTACTTTCCAAATTTGATTATTATAGTAGAGCCATTCGACAAAGCGTAATTTCCTGTGTGTCATCCTTATTTTACAGAGTCGATTCCTGGTGGGATGAAAGCAGTGATGTCGTCGCAGTTGGACCAAAAGTGTGCTGATGGCAGTATTCAGCTTCCAAACAGTACATGCCTCTGCTCCCCATATGTAACGGGCCTGCAGTGCACTAAAGTAACGTAAGTACATTTCGGGTCATCCCATGGGTATTGTTGCTTTTTTTCAAATAAAAATCTTTCCTATAAAATTATGGATTTGGGTAGCGAGTCGGAAGTGGTGTAATGGAGGAGACGCGCACTCCCACTCCCATGATTCGGGGGTCATATCCCGCATAAACGACCACCCAGATCAACCAAGCCTTCCATCCCTCCGGGGTCGGTGAATTGGTACCAGACTCGTCTGGGAGGGTAAAACCATTGACTTGTACATCGGCTGGCCACCGCAAGTCATTGTATGGGCCACATCACATTCACCAGCCAGCACGACTCTGAATGGAACTAGAATGTGCGGCGCATGCCAGGAAAGGATTGATCAACGCCAAAAAATTCATCCTTTCATCCTTTTTGAACAGACATGTAGATCATGTATGAGAATAACAGTATGGCATACCACAAAGTAAGTTTTATTACTCTACGGAAATAGTTGCGGACTATTTTCGGAATGACAGTACCATTGCAGAAGCAGGAAAAAAATTTCTCAAAGTCACCGTTAGAGGTAATGGAAAATGTCGGCATTGATAAGAAGTGTTTCCTGTGAATGAAGTGGCGAATTTCAAACGGATGATCGGTGGCGAAACTCATGTTGAAAAGTCCGCATTGAGATTTTCTCACGGCTTTGTTTGGGCACTTCGGCCGTGTGTTTTCCGACGATCGAGTAGCAGCAAAGGGCGAGCAGCGTACACGGCTGGCATTTCTAACTGTCCTCGTCCCATCTTCACCATCAGTGATCCACAGAGCGCGAAAGTGCGTCATCGTTATGGATCAGCGGTGGAGAGAGGGTTCCGTAACAGGTTCTCACCGTTCTAGTCCGTTTTTTTCCTTTGTCGCTCTAATTAACACCTTTCATAATCCGAAATTACCAGACTTTTCCATAATGGTGTATTCAATGACTATATATTTGTATGGTATTTTAGATGTCAAAATTTTGGACTTCTGGCAGGTAAACGTTGCGCATGTGCACCCGGTTACTACTCAGCGTACTGTGAAAATCGTGAGTGTTCCTAATGGGTGTCAGTGCTTGAAATGGCTGTTGTGACACATGCATTACAGGCGGCTATCGTCCGGCTGTTGAGAGCGATATCGACTTGAATACTCGCTCTTTGTTGATGGTATTCTCCTTACGTATTTCAATGGAAGAGGATTTTAAGGCATTCCGAGCAAACTTACCAGCTATGGCGGCTGGAATCGCCGGCCCTGAGAACGAAATCAATAATTATATATTTTGGGGATTTGTCTTCACAGGTAAGTCAGTGCTATATTTTCATGATATCAATAGGCCTTGTGAGAGTCCTGAAACCATGTTCAATTCAGACGACAACGTTATGACATACTACGTGAGCTACGGTGAACAACTGAGCAACTTATCTTCGATTTTTGATTCTCTTGTCTTCTCCACGGCGCTGAGGCCGCAGCCACTTGTTCAACAAGTAGTGGCTGTCCAACAGTTGTGAGTTTCCTGAACAGCATCATCCGTCTAGGTATCTGGGCGGTCTCCACAGAACGAAGTGAATGTACATTCATTCGTTCGGCACAAGGCGGCAGCTCTTGATCGTCATTGGTGGAAGAGAACCGTTCAGGCCACACCCCCTAGCATGCCGAGGGTGTGCCCTAAACATCTCCCAACTGTTTACAACGGTGAAGGGGAAAGAGATTTGCTTCGCTTCCCAGAATAAGCAGTGGGGATCGGCGCAGAATCCAGCGTTCTTATTTCTACATTTCTATATATTTAATGGACAATTCAATCAGAAATTACAAAATTCTAGTCAGGAACATGTGCTCTTCGCAGGATATCTGGTCCGATGCCAAATAAAGCACGTACAACGTTTCTTGTAGATTGATCATAAATGTATCTATTAAGCTATTCGGACACTAAAGCGTTCTCGAATGTGATTTTTTTCGCTGATGTGGGTGCCAGTGATGTTACTCCACCTAGTGACGTGTTCACTCTCGATACCCCTGAACATCAAGTGATTTCCTTGTCAGCCATCTGGAGGAGAAAGGTGAGTCTGTCGTCGCGAGTCGCAACACACATTACTGTGAAGATCAGACATCTTCGAGTATCTCCCTTGAAAGCACACCACGCGATAATCAGATCAGTGGCTTTCTTTATCGGGGCTAGTGAGTCCTTGGATAACTGCTCACTCTGCACTTTTGTTCTGGCTGCACGGTACACGCGCACGGTGTTATGCCTGCTAAAACACAACCGAGCCACGCCCACCCAACCGAATGGCACCTTGCCTAGACGAACGAATTTCCAACGTGGCGTTCACAGAAACTTGCAAAAAGAGAAGAATCTGATGAAACAGCCATTTCTATGATTTAAGCAGCTTCCACATAGGAAATTGTCTGTCTAAGGCCAGGTGTGATTAGATTGGGAGGGTGTGGCTCGGTTGTGTTCAAGCAGGCACAACAGCATAGAGGGATGCACCATGCAGTCGTAAAAAAGATGCAGTTTGAGCAGTTATCTAAGGACCTACTTCCCCCTGGAAAGTAGACCACTGAATCTGATTATCGCGTTGTGTGCCTTTGAGCATCTGCTACCGTCTGTTATCTACTGTCAAGTCGTGAAAAAGTTTTGACCAACTTCCAAGTTTACCCTTGGGAGAGCATAACAAGGCTCAGACTGTTTGTTTGCTGACTTGTTCTTCATACTCAGCATTTTCCATAGGGTGAGCACCATTCGATTCTTCACACTTCAATTAGTTAAATAATAACCCATAAATAAAATTACCCATAAAATCATCCGACCAGTGGTGTATGTCACGTGCATGTATTTGGAATTGGTATGAGACAAATGGTTTTTTATCGGTCTTCACGATTGGGACACCGGGTAGGAATGATGAAATAGGGTGAAAAGGGTTACACATTTGGAAAGCACTCATTTGATTAATAGGCTAAATCAAAAGGGTTTGCTTGAAAGAACTGAGAGTCGAGAAAAAGTGAATTTGAGTATGCACCGATGCCCATATCACCTGAAGGTGACGAATTTTCAGTTCACGTTCGTGTTCTCCGAATCGCCGTCACAACCCCTCAACACCTCTGGTGACGAGTTTGATGTGTTCAGACGAATGGCCGTGGCCACTCATGGCGATCTATTCGTTGTCAACAAGACTGATGTCGCCAAGGTACTTTATATTTCGTCTTTGATTGCGGCCATGACATTGCCCAAGAATAGCTAACTGGAATAGCTGAAAACAAGAGAAATTGCCCCTTTTCTATGCGTTGGTTTTGACAATGGACGTGTTCACCGCCAAGCCACATCGCTGACTTATCGATCATAGCCACACGGATCTGGGTTGCTGAGATACCCCGCACATGACGTGTTTACACGTGATCGGAGCGCTTCAGAAGGAGGTGGAGGACATGCGAAAGACTCTGCTGTATAGGGTCGAGCGCCTTTCGCCCGATACGCGCCACATTCTGCTTGTTTGTGTACCTGGTGCTCATTTATGGAGAACAAACCTTCCATTATCGAACAGTGGAGCAGTCGAGAAGGGGCTGGAGGATGACAATTTCATCGATTACGTATATAAAAGTAAGGCTGGTGTAATTGGTACCGCAGCAAAAGAAGAATGAAATGAAGCAGCCACAAACAGGGTAATGGGGTCCCCTCTCCTTGTTGTTTCTTTTCGCGGATGTATTTTCTCGCCCACCGCATTTTGTCGATGCAAACCAAGTGATAGCCATTGCCCCGCACCTCTACGGTTCATGGCCAAGCTTGGAGGCGTTTCGCGACCTAGTGCGCTAGGGTGTGTACCTAATGTTAGGATTGTCGCACCGCGGCATGTCGCAAGCGAAGCAAGGCGGACGAGCCAAAGGTGCCATGTGTTGGGTCCCGGAGCGATTACAAGTCAAATGCGTATCGCGCCCATAGCATTACCGTGTAATCGCTCTAAGACCCAACAACCGCGACGCGCATAGCTCGCACACACTGCGTCGCACGCCGCTCGTCGTCGTGCGACAATCTTGACATAAGGGTACACACCCAGTGCGCTGCCATGGAACTCATGAAGTTATGAGAAGTCTCTCCGAACCCGTCAAATCCAAGACGTTCATTCACAGTGAACATGTCCTTTCCACTCAAATATCCGCATTGCTGCTGTTAAATATTCGGATAATGGGGAACATCAGGGTCATTTCAATATTCATGAAATCCCCATGTAGAAGATGCCCCCTTTGTAGGATTAGCTGATGATAATAGCATTTCCTTTTAGGTGATGACCGAAGTGCTATCCAACTACCATAAGATGGAGAATGTTGTCGTTCGTTATAAATTCCACTGCAACAGTCCGACATTGGTCAACATCCCGGCAAAGTACTCTTCTCTAGAGGAGACAAAGGTTCTACTCACCGTCGACAAAAATGATGGTTTGTAAGTTTATAAAGAAGTAATTAGAAAAGAGGCAAATCCTATCATTTCAGGAAATCCGTCTACTTTCACTGAACCCTATTTAATAGACGTAAATGGTGTGCGTCTGACGGCAACTTCAGCAAACAAATATTATTCAGTGAGTATACTTCTGACGAGCCCGGAAGTGGTGTAGTGGCAGGTGGCGCACATCCCACTCTCATGGTGCGAGGATTATACATCACGCACCAGCGCCCGCCCCAGCCAACCAAGCCCTCCATCCCTCCGGGGTCGGCAAATTGGTACCGGACTCGTCTGGAAGGATCTTCCGAGGTCGGTAAACTGTTACCAGACTCGTCTGGAAGGATAAAAGCGCTGACTCGTACATGGGCTGGCCTCCGCAAGTCATTGTATAGGCCAATCACATTCACCAGCCATCACGATTCTGAATGGAACTAGAATGTGCGGCGCATCCCAGGAAGGGTTTGATTAATGCCAAAAACCTTATCCTAACTTTTATACTTCCGACACCATCATTGGTTCACTATGCGATGATACGCATGCAATTATTAGGTCTATGCAGAATAAATGGCCAAAACGGACCACTTTCTTCAAAACGCCATAACTTCGCTCAGCCACAACTTTATTTGTCGAAATAAAAACCATTCGAATCTACACAACCTTGCTAACGATCTGGTAAAGAAAATATGCCATCATGATCAAATTCTGGATTGCGAAAATTAATGAAGTCAACGATGGCATTTTCAACATGCATCGTTTCGGCGAACTCCTTCTGACCCAGGTTTGCATCGAGAACCGGGAAAAAGTGGTGATTCGTCAGAGATAGGTCTGAGGAATAAGGGGGGTGAGGGAGAGTCTCGATCAGTTTCTGCCGGGTGACTTGCGAACTGTGGGGTTTGCGTTGTTTTGCGCACCCAGTAAAAAAATGATGCAGTTAGGCATCGAGCCTCTCCCTCACCCCCCTTATTCCCCAGATATATCCCTGACGGATTACCACTTTTTCCGGGTTCCCGATGCAAACCTGCGGCAGAAAAATTATGCACGGTAAATATGCCATTCTTGACTTTATTGATTCTCGCAATCCAGAATTTGATCGTGATGGTATATTTTCCTTACCAGATCGTTGGCAAAATTCTGTAGATTCGAATGGTTTTCATTTCGGCAAATAAAGTTGTGTCTGAGCGAAGTTATGGCCAATTACGTTTCGGCCATTTATTCTGCATAGACCTAATATAACTGTTTTGTATTCACATGTTGTAACTCATGGATCACATAAGCTAAAGCAGCGAACATTCGTAGAGAGTATTTGTTGTACCACCTGGTGTGGTCTATGGGCTATGTCATGTGGATACAGTTATGTACAATTCTTCCTACAGTTTTTGTATTGCTTTATGTAGTATTCCGCGACTTTCACTCCAATCAAATGTGGAACCCAAATTTGCTCATTACTACATTTTTACACATTTATTTCATACTCACACTTTTGAATATTCGAGAATTAGAATAAATTCTGGGATTTCAGTTTTACGTACTTCCTTCCACAGTGTCTATCATTGGTGTGATGGCAGAAACACCTGGCTTGAAGTGTTCTCTGAGAGCATTCGTCAGTTCAGACAGCACAATGCTTGTCAGCTACACAGATAACGCAAATATCGATATTGGAAGTGGAGTCCGTTACAAAGGTAAGACAATAGAATTATAATAAACTAGGAACGATGTACATGGATAATTACAACTTGGTTGGCGCACACTACTGTGCGCATAACATCATGGGCGTCAGTGGGTCGATCAGAATTGCTGTTTCTCCATGAATATACTCAGTACCCATTACCACGTCACGCCCGTCCATTGCGGACGGGTTTTCTCTCAATTCAATTGAATTTAAGATGACTCAGACATGGGAATTTTCAGCCGACTTTTTCTTGATCACAAGGCTGGGTTGGAACCGCGTTATGATTTTTTGGTGGACGGGACCCCCACTCAGGATGCGCTCCGGTCCCTGTGCGCAGGCCTCTTTCATGGCATTAGAAAGTCATACCTGACCACAATCCATCTTTCCCTCACGTTTACGTTTGGGTCATACTGGAACCCATTTAAACAATTTTCGGTGTTCACGAACATTCCAATGCACGCCCTACCCAGTGTGAGCGGAGCTCAACTTAAAGACAGCATTAGAGGTAACGCGGTAATAAAGAAATCCCTACAAGAAGTCACTCACATGGTAGTCCTGGGCCTAAAAAGGCTATCTGTGGCGGAATCCCGGTGAAAAAGCGCCTCTTCGAGCTGTAGAAACGCCGCAAAACACAGCAACCGCTTGCTGTTCCGCCTCTTCGATTTGTCGATCCCGCCTCCCGATGACGTGATTCCCGATGGACTGGGGTGGGAGCGGCCAAGGAGATGCGGCAGGATCGAAGGTTTTGCGGCGCGCTTTCGCAGTTTTAGCTTGAAGCTCACTCCAAGAAGTAGATACTGTCGTATTTCCAAACATTCCCTTGTGTTTACTTGGCAACATGCCAATGGAAAACTAGATCAGACTACCAGCCTCTTGACGGGAAGGTCGTCCGCACCTAGAACCAACGGTGGGAAGGGAGTCCTATTTCTCGGGTTTTTGGCCATTTCCATCCGTTTTTTCTCCACTATCATGTTACTAGGCATCTCGACTTTCATATGCACTACTTCTTTTACTTTTCGTACGACTTTCCCCTAATGCTGCCTTTAACCTATGGGTGCTCTTTATTTCTTGTCTCATGCCCTATCCATCCAACGCTTGTCCCCATCTCCACGGATGTACTTTATGTTATGCCCAATTTCGTGACAGGCGGACTGACAGACCGAAGGAGGAATGGACAGGCAGACAAGTTTTTTTATATAGTAGGATACTTGGTGTACTGGCTGATTATGTTTCGCTCAAAGATCGGGATCTGTTCGTTTTTGCCACTAATAAAAAAACCTAGCATTATTTGAATAGCCGTCGGAGGGCAGGGTGCAGCCCGAATCTTCGCTCGCAATGTTGATTTGCTTTCGCTCCGCGTCTCTGACCACATGACCATCGTTTTTGTCTCCATAGCCGTTGCGGCTCCTCCTTCCCGGACGCCTCACCTCGTGCGTAGCTGTTTTGGGGAGCTGCATCCTAATCGGACTCCTGTTTTTTCGCGTGAAACTCTGCAAGAGGCCATTAGTAAGCAAATAATACAACATGAATAGATGGGTAATGCAAGTCAATGTTTCGCTGGCGATTCGTTCAAGCTCTGTCTCGTGATTGATTATGATAGTCATCTTTTGTCCCAGTAGCTGATACTTTTCAGGCATTCCACAGTACGCCACCGGTCTACCTATTGGATTTCCTGCCACGACAACAGTACAGTTACAACCGTTGAACTCGACTGATGGATTCCCACTTGGGAATATGTCACTTGCCGTGAACAGATCAAATGAAAGCACATATTCTTACTTCTTCGCCAATCACGACGATTGCACTCCGGGGCCCTTTGTGTTGGTGGAATCTTCTCTTACATCATTTCCGATGGCCCTACCATCCTTCAAACCCATTTCTTTCAGACAATCGTTTCAACTGTATGACGGAAAGAAATTGGCCGTTCGTGTACTGCCAGCTTACTGTGCGCTACTTGGTCAGTATACTTCGCTCATTTATTTCATCATTTGGAATTGAGTTTGCTGTACATATTCATTACACGAGCTAACTCATGCGTATTCATTACGGCATGACCTTAGGTAATGAGTGCCGAGTATTTAAGTTAATACTCCAGGGAGACCACCATATAATAAGAATAATGAAAAAATGATAAAAAAAATCAAAATGAAGGATTTGCGGACACGAGCATTTCTTCTTTCTCCTTTCTCCTCCATAGATGTGCGCAGTTTACACTTTTCATTTGTGTTGAGGCTTGCAATTCTAGACTTGTTACTGTTTACAGTGCCACCTGTCTGGTCGTCAAAAAATGATGTTGTTCGTTCTATAGCTGCTGTCACCGGTGAGTAAGGATGTTTTGGGTTCGTGTTGAACATTTCATTTGAATACACCATGCATTCGATCGCATTGTAACCGATGCTCAGCTGGTTGAATAATTCTAATCCTTTGAATTGCTGTTTCGATTTTTTCCAAACTTGCTTGGTACCAGTTTACATACTATGAGTACTGAAAGCTCTGCTGTTCCGGATAGGGTAGACGGGGTGTGTACTCTTACGTCAGGATTTCGCACGACGACGAGCGGCTTGTGACGTAGTGTGTGCGAGCTATGCGCGTCGCGGTAGCTGAGTCTTCGAGCGACTACACGCTAATGCTAGGGGCGCGATACGCAGTTGACTCGTAATCGCTTCGAGACCCAACAACATGGCACCTTAAGCTTGTCCACATTGCTTCGCTTGCGACATGCCGCAGTGCGGAATCGCGACGTAAGCGTACGCACCCAGATAGCGCCTCCAGGCACCACCATAGAATATTGAGTGCTCTAAGGTTGCTATTTCACCTGCAGTACATGGCAAAAGTGACCGATTTTCAGTGTAAAGAAATATGAATATTTTAGACGGACAGTGCCCTCAGATGAACATTGACGCTATTGGAGATCCAAGAAGTCATGATTTCAGACAGGTAAGTACATTCTGGAATCAATTGCTGTTGATTAATATTTTGAACTGGGGCTACGCATTAATGATACCACTTTTCCATTAAAAGATATAATTTTCAGTAAAATCTGATGATATTTTAATAAATGGACATATAGGTGGTATTTGCGGTAGAGAATAGCGCGGCGATGAGTCATGCTGCTACAAATCTTGCAAATGTCGTCAGCTCAATGATCAAATCAATAGAAACACCTGGTTATTCTTCAATAAGACAGTACTCTCTGATTGAGTACGATGATACAAGTGAGTTCATTTACTCATCGAAATTCCAAGTTTGAAAAACGGCTTATAAGGAAATTGAGCTCACAATTATTAGGAACAGATTGGTGACCAATATACAGGGTGCGGCAAAAATATTGACCGCTTGACAAGGTCCTACCAATTAATTTTGCTCAAGTATGACTGATCAACCGACATTTCATAATGTGTCTCTGGAATACGGTAAGACGCGTCGGGTCCGTACGGGTGTACACTTGTGCCGAATTTTCGCGCCGCCGCCCTCGACGAGTGGAGTCCTTTGCAGTTTTATCTGGTGAAACAGCAACAACAACATAGGCGAACTCCGGAAGCTTCCAACCTGCAATCTTCGAAGATCCTTCACGGTACCAGCCCAGTGCGTCCTGAGCGGAATTGTAATCGACTTCGGGAAATCGCCCTGGCACCGCGAGTGCGACGCCGTGAAGCGAAGATTCAACGTAAGTACACACCTGGTCCTACACACTGGCGAAAGAGGCGAGAGAGCATGCGACGTCGATCGTGAAAATCGTCATCACTCTTTGCCAATATGGATTATCGGGAATTGAATAGGCTGTAAAGAGTACTATAGGCTTCACCTTTCAACGCGCTCCAAACGGAGTGCCGAGCGATCCAAGATTCATGCTGTTTGGTGGTCATTGCTGCGAGGTGATGAAGTCATGGAAGCCGTTCTGAGACTACTGTTGGCGTGATCACGCTTTGTGAAGCGGAACTGCTTCCTGTTGAAAGTCAACCGAATTGGGTGTGAGGTGGAAGTACCATCGAAGGACGAACGTGTCTCTTGATGGCATCTTTCAATTGGTTTTGCCGATTGGTTTTGACTCGAATATTGTCGGACTTTGGAATTCTGGTGTTTCGCCGCAGGCCTTGCAGCAACACTCACTCCAGACTGCTCGATGGCCAAGCTGCTTGACTCTTCCGTTTCGAGCACCTTGAGCAAGGCCTGTTTCACTCTTCACATTCTGCTTTTACGCTGCTTTTAAGACTCTGCTCATGGAGGTCCTTCAAGTATTAGCTTTTTATCTCATCATTATCTAATGAACAATAACTTTTGTGCTCTAAAACGACAAAATGGTGACATAAAAAGTAAAATAAACGGTAGAATTACATGATAACAATTCACTAAGAAATAACTAATTCGGGCCTAAAACTTTATAGGGAGTGTTGCAATGTACACAATCACGCGCAAAAAAATCCGCGGGGCCGCTCGCCGCGCGGAAATTCGTCATAATTGTACACACTCCGACGCTTATAGCTTTCATGACGTACTGTAATCATCCCACATGAAGCGGCAGAAATTATCGGAGAAGATTTCCTTCATAAGAGAAGCATCCAACATTTTTACAGAAGTAAGGATTCTTCTGAGTAGTTTCGTATGGGAAGAATTCGTCGAACAATTTGTGTCTGCAATGAAGTTGGTGGCTAGTAATAATGCCAACCATATTAATCAAAGCTTAGCGTTGGATGTCATTCACAAGGCAAGTCTTATCGTTTATGTTATATGTCTACTATTTTTACCTCAGTTGATTAGCTACCTGCTTCCACAGTGGTTATATGATCTTTTGCTTACCGAATTGTGTACGTCATGTCCTCCTTGTGACATGGAGTGAAGGCTGCTCATACTCGGCGACGCGATCGTTGCCACCGCTATTGATGGGGTGGGTGCCATTACGTCTAAAAATCGCGTTGCGGCGCCGCACTCGCAGCCCATCAGTGCGATTTGCCGTTATTCTGCTTAGGATGCATTGTGTGGTACACGTCGTTGTTGTTGCTGTTTCAACAAATGAAACTGCACACAACTCGCACTCGCTGCGAGCGGCCGCGCGATTTTTAAACGTAATGGTGCACGCTTCTATTTATGCAGGGTGCGTTGTATCAAAAGTCGAACGCGGCAATCTAAACGTTGCGTCGCGAAGTATACAAGGTACCTCGCGATGATCAGATTAGTTGACTTGCGCTGTTGAGGCAGTAGGACATTGGGAACTCTCTTAGTTGCACCTTCAACGCCGGCACTGTGAGCAATCAATGCTGAATAGAAATCAATGGAATGGTGCTGAATAGAAATCAATAGAACTCAAGTTAACCATGCCCACTCGTGCTTCCTGTCCACCCACAGGCTCAGCGCGACCACTGCTTTTAGAGCCTGTGTTTTACGGTTTGTTACCATGCGCGGTTTAAAGATGTCAGGATGTTCAAAGAGCAATCAAATCAAAAAAGAAAATCGTCTCCCACGTTTCTCATTTACAGGCCTATGAGATCTCCTTCCTTTCGCCGGTTGCTCTGTACCTGTTTACCTCTACAGCGTTGTCTGTACATTCCACTGCCGACAGAAAACCAATTTCAAAGCAAATGCAGGCAAGCGAATTGCACAACTCATATTCGCGATAATATTTCATTGAACTGCAGATCATCTAATTGCTACGGTTTCCAGGTGAACGTGTTCACCATAGGAAATGGTACAATACTCCCTTACAGCGATTTGACATTCCATCAGAAAGAAACTAGTGGCCGGAATATGCCAGTAACTGCCGACGGCATTGCTAATGTAAGTCTAAAAACTATGTCATGTTGAAAATTATGAAAAAAACGTCATGGAATAGTCAAACTCTTCAAGAGTTTTATCCGAGTCTTATCATTTACTTCGATTTTTCTCTCTTGTCAATATTTTTTAAATATATCCTTGGGGTCTTTGCCGTGGTTTTTGCCGCAGCGCTGCCTCGCATAGGCGGGCGAGCTGCTGCGAGGGCGGGGCCACGTCTGCTGCTGCCTGACCTATCCCCTCACCTGTAGGCATCTACCCCTACCGGATAGTGATGCGGAAGGGGCGAAAGGGACGGAATAATAGGGAGGGACTGCGGACCCGTACTTCGCAAGTTTTTCACCGTATTATTCCGTTCTTTTTTTACTGATCACTCGGCTTTCGTAGTCTACAATTAGTCCACAATTTGCCAAAATCACCCCCAACAGTGTTTTGAAGGCACGATTCACGATAATTTGACTATTGGCTATTTCCGTAAGCAGATAAGCCCTCCCGTAACTGGGGAGGAGTACTTCTACCGGGGTTTCAGTATACGTAGTGGCCGCGTGCATTATCCGAGTATAATAAGGTAGCGCCCACCGCGTCAAGATAGCCTGTACTGCCAGCAATTTGACCGGAGGAGCAGCGGTGTGGCCACTAGTTAGCAAAAAAGGCCTGTTATCGATCGTGATAAGACATAATCTTCAGAACTATCCTTCAGAAGATCATCCAAAAAGTATTGGAGAAATTCCCTGATTACTCGGACCTAGTGGCATTCGAGGGGAAGCATTTATTCAGGAAGAGAAGCTTATTGTTCATTTAAGGAGCACAATATGAAAGTTGATTCATGTTGACGCGCTTCGAGATTTGAATTTTTTATGAAGGCGCGAAACCAGCTGGAGTTTCACAACCTGGTATACCGTCTGTGCTCGTGCGTGTGGGAAGACCCCCTTCTCAAAGGATATCGTGCGGACCCTCAGCGAAAACTCCCCTTTTCTACGTATCATAGACGTCACCACCGGTTCCTGGTGGCCTCATATGTTCACAGAGGCCTAATGCGGGCAGTTGCTGCACGACGTGCGCTGCGTCCGCTGTTACATAATATGGCTTCGCGTTTTGGCCCAGCTACGCTCCGGGAATGAGCCAGGACACTAATTGAGTCGAAGCGCCCAAAAAGTGCCTTGCTGCTTTCATTGCGAACTTTTCGCCAGCAGAGGGACATACAGTAGCGGTCAAAAATATATGCGGTTTTGGATTCTAACCATAACTTTTGTCGAAGTTTACATTTCTTATTCAATTTTTTTTTTTGTTTTTTGAAGGCAACTGGTACTCAGTGAAGCAAAGTAGGGTGTAGTCTTGAGATTGGAAAATTTACTTAACTAAAAACTCTAAAAATACCAAACCTTTTCAAAAATTCAATTGGCCATAAAAAGCTTATAACTCATCGAAACGGGCAGGTGGGCAGAAAATAATACGGAATGAGGCTGGGACTTTGTTGCACGCTATTTCAAATCTTAACAGCACTGAAGCACGGAGTTGACCATTTTCAGTGGTTTCAGTTAAATAATTTTTTCAACCTTCACACTGCATCCTACTCGGCTGAGATACTTTATTTCATTGAGTAACAGTTGCCTTCAAACACAAAAAAAATTGAGCGAGATATGCAAACACCGAACAAAGTTATGGACAAAATCCCAAACCGCATATATTTTTGACCGCTACTGTAGAAGTTGCGAACTCCGGCGATGTGACCTAATTCGAGTGTCCTGAGCCAGATTCGCTACGCCAGATGGAAACCTTTCGTATTTTTTGTAAGGTGCAATCAAACACCTGATGTCACATCTTGTTCGAACTAGAATATTTGATTATCATGCCCGAATATTTCTAGAATACATTGCTTTTATGGCAATTAATGATTTTAGTTAACTTCGTTGTTGGCATCATCTCTGGATGAGACTTCTTTGCTCATGGATGAGGCTGCACAGGTGATTCGTTTAGCGTTTTCAGATGGGCTATGAAAAATTTGTACCGACGGAATACGATGTTCTATATATAATACAGCCGCATGTTTAGGATTGCACAACGTTGACAGTGTTTGACTTTTACGTGGAAGATTCCGCCACGTTATTGGTTATTAATGTGGTTGGCATCGATGTCCACAAGGCCAACATGGTCCTTATAGCTGATCCATCAAGTAGGTAGCTTTGCTTTTTCACCCCTTGTTCTGTGTTCGGTGGCTCTGAACTCAAAGACACAATAAAACAGCTTGCTGAGTACATAAAAAAAATCTTGGAATCTAATAATGGCTGCGTAGCGCTGTGGTTGAAGTGCTACCTTCTTCTTGGGTAGCGTTACAATCGGTTTTCACCCCCTCCTACTTTTAACTAATGGTGCCCACAAACCTTGGCGGAACAAACCGTAGAAAACGTAGGAAGTAATTCTAGTGCTGATTGTGGTTTATGAGCCATCAACCGTAAGGATTGCTATCGCAACAGGGGCAGAGCTAGACATAGAGTGCGTTGAATGGGTGTGTACCCATATGTAAGGATTTTGCACGACGACGAGCGACGTGCGACGCAGTGTGTCCGAGCTATGCTCGTCGCGGTAGTCAGGTCTTGAAACGAATGCACGGTAATGCTAGGCGAAGCATGCGAACGAGCTAAAGGCGTCATGTTGTTGGGTCCCGAAGCGATTACAAGTCAACTGCGTATCGCGCTTGACATAGGAGTACACACCCGTGTTGAATTGAACGTAGCGAACGTCCACCCCTTTCTAGAGCACATGTACCCTGGTACCCTTCAAGCAACTTACAACTTTGGCCTAAATTTTGTACATTCTGGGAGTGCTTCCATAGACAAGCACCGGAAACTCATATTTGCTGGGCAGAACTCTACGCCAACCCCAGCTCATGTGCTCGAAGCTCGTTTAGTCCGCGTTGATACTTTGCGCCGGTGTGGCTGCGTTCACAGGGAGTGAGGCAGAGTGGCACAGGCGGGGACGCAGAGACACACAGCTACTCCCTGCCGGCGTCACCGCAAAGTGTGAAGGCAGACGCAGGCGGCCTCAAAGGAATCGTCCACGGGAAAAATGAGTTTCTTTGTTACCCGCATATTGATGTTGTATTTGCCTAAAATGGGACGCATGCAAAGTTTCATGCGAAAAAGTGAGAACTCGGCTGAGATACAGCTTCCCAAATATCCGGCCGGGTGGGCAGAGCCTCCGAGTAAGAGCCCCGTCTCGCCGTGCGCCGCGACGGATGACGAGGGCCTCGCCCACCCGACCAAGGCTTCGTAGTGTTGTATCGTAGCCGTATTCAGATTTTTTGAGTGAAAATTCATAAGGCCCTCATGGCAAGGTTTTTTTGAGTGAAAACTCACATAAGACCCATATCAGGCAAATACTACATAAATATATGGATAACAAAAAATTCATTTTTTCCGTGGACGATTCCATTAACCCCATATGGAATTTATGCCAGGCCATGAGCACATATGCCGGGCTGGGATAATCTGAACAGTCCTATACCGTGTTTACCAGAACGTCATGTGTGATTCTCCGCCTAAACCAAGTATCCCCACCCACTTTCAATAGGAGGTGGGTGATTCATGCTTATACTTATACATAGGCATACTAAGTATAGGCGAACGATTCAGCTTCATACACATATCTTGTAGTTTCGTTTCAGATAGCGGTATTAAAGTGTCTGAAAACACACTCTACGTTGATACAAACACTATTACCATAGCCATAAGTGAGCTTTCCTCAGAAATACTTTTCGTCCTCAGCTCAGGCCATATCATCCATTATTTCAGATACTACAAAAATTACACCTTTCGCTTCTACCTGGAGTTTAATAGTGAAGACCACGACTGGTTCATGTCATGTTCAGGTATTATATTTGACATTCCGATATCTTTCTTGATATCTTTGATTTCTTGATCTCTTTATCTATTCGATTTGATATCTTTCTACTTCAACGGTACTAAAATGGGGCTCTACATATGTTAGTCTTCATCCCCCGGGTGTCTATTGGGCACTGCCTATATCATATGAAAGGATGAAGAGACTCTTCCACTCCCTCTTTGACTAGATCTTGTCCAGTTGATGCACGCAAATGCTTCCACTTTTGATTTGAAAGAACTCGACAAATCGCTAGCTTTATTTTTACGTTTGAAAAGTTGCTTCGGTTCATTTTTGATATCTAGTACATTTAATTTTATACACAGATCCCAAGATTTTTTTTTTAAATGTTACTAAGGAACTGTTATGAGGCAAGCTTCCCCTTCTAGAAAGATCTCTTATCATAAGATATTTCCCACTAGATACGACAAAGTTATGGTAACAGAACAGTTGCCCCGTAACTACTTTTTTTGCCCAAATAACAAGGATGAAAAATGGTTCATTTTGCGATGCTGGAGATTTACCTTACCCTAAAAAAAAACGGAATTACCAGTTCTTGCAATTGTGTTTCAATAAGGATGAGTATGTGTTATGCGTAGTACTCTTCTGAGTATGTGTCAAAAGGTACCATTTGCGGCGGCGCGACTGTCGCGCGATTACATAGTACGCCGAGAATGGGTCATCGTGCGGTGTCACGCACCGTGAGCTAATCTCAGTGCTGTATAGAGGATGACGCCTTCTGAGCCATAGCCCTTTTTCGGTGTTAAAATTACATGGTACAATATGAATAAAAAGACTAGAGTAGTTGTTAGATTTTATGAATTCACTGAGTTCTAGAACAATCAAAGGTTATCACGAGTTATTATTTGCTGATATTCGACTTTGAGAAGAGCTTAGTGATTTTATTTTGAAAAATGGGCCGTCATCCGAAATCAGGGAGGTCGAATCGAAACGTGACGATAATATATTGTCTAGAATCGTTATAAATATTTATTATCCTAATTTCGTTTCTTTTTTTTTGCACTTTTACCAGAGATACTCGGTACTTCTTACCGCGCATCAGTATTTATGGCGCACCCTGTCTCCATCCACTCAGACAGGGTGCGCCATAAATAGGTGCTTCATGTGGAAATTTTATTAATAATAAATTAATAGCACAATAATTTATATTGTAGGCACGTGTCGTCTCTCCACTAACAGTAATACCTGGCTTCACTTCCACTGCTAACAGTGATTATGTGGCAGATTCTCCATTTTCTGCTAGAGGTAATTGCTGATTGTTTACCGAACCTGAACTGGAGTGTTCTTTCATTGTTTACCGAATACACTTGTTGAAATAATTTAGGCGTTGATAACAGCACGTATGCTGTGTTTCGTGTTTCTCTCCCATTTTTCGTTGTAAAATCATCTAAGGTGGGACAATCAAGTGTTGACGAACCTTGGAACGAGAGCCTTTCAACGGTTGCGGTTCAACCACGCGACGAAAATACGTGCGCGTATCAATTTATCACCGCAAATTTCCAGGTATCATTTAACAACTCGCTACCGTTTTCATACTGTAGATCTCGTGACACTGACTCAATTCTGTAGACAGTGTACTTTTATATTTCAAAATGTCAAACCAGCAGTGTATGTCATGGCGATGTTTTTGGCATTACCAGGCATATCTCCCATAGAATAAATAGGAGAAGAAGGAGTGAGTGTAGTGTTTCTTGTAGAATATTCAGGGCTCACAGGCATTATATGACGTGGCATGTAGTACGGCGCCTGTGAGGTACAAAAAAGCGAGATTTTTACAAAAACCCCGCCTTTTTTGCTCAAAAACAAATTGAAAAGGGGGTTGTTAGGAATGAGATATTAGCTCGATCAATGAAAAACCAAATTAAATGTTACACTTTCTTGTTACAGATGACTTCGGCAGCACTGGTTAAGCTTCAGATCACTGGTCGTACACCAGCGAATTTATACTTCCAAAGAACATTTTACTTCTCGCAGTTGGGCAACTCAAGTACGTTATCAACCTTAACAGGCAAGGCGATATGACCCTCGCAGTGGAGGGCCCATTCCACGAGCTGAGTGGAAAAACGCCAGCGAGTAATGGTTCACATCGTGCACAGATTTTTCGCCTATTCTAGAAAAAAGGGCTAGATGTCGCTCAGCGGAATATTCCTGGCTCTTAAATTGACCTTTCATCTCTTTCTCACTGGTAACGCTAATTCGACGCCGGACTTTGCTATTCTGAGATTTTGCGACTCCGAGATATTTTGCAATTTCGCAGCTCCTCGACTTTCTAATGCTGCGATTCGCGACCCCTCTCCACTCCAGTTCTCAGAGCCGCAGAATCGCGTATGAGACAAGGTAATCGTCTCGGGACCGAGCAACGCCTCTAGCTTGTACGCATCGGATCCCACGCAATTTTCATATATATCGAAGTTGTGCAACTTCTTCAAAGGAACCGTTCATTTCACACGTTCAATTGTTTCAGCAACAGCTTGCTTCGACAGTACAGTGAATCGATTTGGTGAATGCGTTTGTCCTGTCGGACGTAGCGGCGAGTACTGCGATGAGCCGATATGTGAGAACGGTGGCACGCGGTCGATGTCTATCTGTAATTGCGTGCCGGGTTATTACGGACATATGTGCCAGTCAAGTGAGTTGAATTTAGGATTTTATAGCGCCATTGCTAATGAGCTCCGATCCGTCCTAGCATTCTCACAGTACAGTAATAAACCATGAAGCTGATTCGCACTTTCCTTGGGGTTCTGTGCAGGAAAACCCTTGGCGAAAGTGTCTTGGGATGTTTTCATACTCTGCGGCTCTGCCGGCGGCATCTGCTGCGACGCGCTTTATAACATGTAACTTAATAGCGTTTTATTTCATGGTGATGTACTCGGACGTTTCCTATACTTTCTCTTCTTTATCTTTCTTTCTTTCTTCTTTTTTCTTTATTTCTTCTATAACAGATAAGCTTTTTCGGTGATCATTTGCTGTTTTATTTATTTTGGAGGATACGTCTGGGCTCGCTCGCTCGAGGCATTTTCATCGCCTCTGACAAAAAACTTACGATTTTAGGCATTTTTCCGTCGTCCTCTACTTCATTTCCTACAACATCCACAACAACGGTGGCACCAGAAGTCACCACTAACAGTGCTTATGCGTTTTACTATTTGTTATTTGCTATATGTCTAGCTAATATAACATTGTTTTAAATGATAGGGCGGCAATTGGGTCCTTCGAACAGGCTCTGCTGATTGTGTAAGGGAACCGTAGTGCATATACATATTTTATCACGTTGAAAGTATATTTAATTCATTGAGAACACTGCAGACTTAGGCTGCCTTCATACTTTGCGGTGGCTGGCGGCTGCGTTCATCTCAGTGCGTCTCCGCCTGTGCCACCTGCCTTGCTGCCTGTGAACGCAGATGCGTTGTGTCGCGCGTCGCACGTCTAGTTGCGAAATCCTGTCCTGGTGCCATATACCTCGACGATCAGCTTCTGGGAGTAGTTCGTCCGGCTCCCTTCGTCTTTGAACGGCCTCGCATCATGACGTAATGTTTCACATCTCGTAATATATGTACATACATGTTTTGCTAGGTAGTAGGAGACAAAGTATGTGGCTTGGTTCCTGGTTGCATTCACCTTTCCATGGATTATCCAGTTAGAGGGGCGGAGGTGGTGTAGTGACAGGTGGCGCACTTACCACTCTCATGGTGTGAGAATCAAATCACGCATCAACGCCCGCCCAGGCCTACCAAGCCCTCCATCCCTCTGGGGTCGGCAAATTGGTACCAGACTCGTCTGGGAGGATGAAAGCACTGACTTGTACATCGGCTGGCCACCGCAAGTCATTGTATAGGCCACATCACATTCACCAGCCACCACGATTCTGAATGGAACTAGAATGTGCGGCGCATCCCACAGAAGGGATTGATTAACGCCAAAAAACTTTATCCTTTATCCTTTTACCTACACCCTTTTTGGTTGCACCCTTTTTACACCGCTACGGTGGGCCGTCACGGCGCTGCACTCAGCCGAGTCCACTGCGACTACACCCATTTTGCTCACTTGGCCAATAGGGGAGCTCACGTGGGTGTGGTCGGTGTGGATTCTAGCTGGTGAGGCGCAGCGATCTTGCACCCTGGGAGCACAAAAAGTTGCAGCTTGTTCGACTCATCTGATTATCGCGGAGTATGCCTTTGAAGGCAGCCTCCACGTAGTGTAGGTGGGATGCGGCCATCGACGGATCTGTGAATAGTAGTGAGCGTTCACGGCTTTTCCTCTGCACCTTGTTTACTATTGCCGACCTATATAATGCCCGTTCTTAGTGAACGTGAATTCTGCCTTTGACTTTCCTGTAATTCCCCCATGCCCTTCAGTCGCTTTTTTTCTCATGGCATGTAGCTTTGGAAAAGTAAGATCCAACTTACCCATGATAGATCTGTGAAGAGTAGATCCAAGTAAATCGTGATCGCAGTAATTCATATTCGGTCTATGAACTTATATATCTTGGAGAGGGGTTACGGAGTACTTATATTGCCGGATTCTAAGTGAATTTTACGTTTTGCTGTCACAACAGGTATTCATCCGAAAATCAAACCCGAACGAGGCCAATTTGCTGGCCCTTATCCGTAGCATCGATCCCTCCGTAGCAAGGCTGCCATCGCCTAGGGGCTCCTTCATTGTGATGCCCTTCGTTACTTTTCTTCTACTTTCCATGCTCCTTTGTGAAGCTCTTTACTACCGTAATTTTGGATGAAGACGTTCAACAAGAGCGCCTGATATATGCGTTAAAATTTGGTGGGAGAGTTGTCTCATTACTTCTGCAGAGCCACATTTCAAGCTTTACTCATAGAAGAATCCCTACTCGAGTGGAAGATCTATCAATCGATTTCTGTCCTTTTTACGGAGATGACGAAGCAAAGGGCTCATAAAACTAGTAAATTGATAAGCAGACATGTACTTTGATCGAAATCTCATCAGATTGTCTAGTAATTAAGAGCTGACCTCGTCTTGCGTGGGAATCTCCGTACTCTGAGCCACTTCTACATTCTGTTTGTATGTTGCATAAATAATTTTCCTAATAATTGTTCTTTAAGATGTGTTGGCCATCATTTTGTCGCCATTACAAAAGTAAATAGTTTTTGTTGCATGGGAAGGCTGCGATGTACCTCACGCATCACGTAGCACTGGTGAGGAGCGGATTACGCGAAGCTAATTTGAAAAGGAGTAGCTCAGCGATGTGGTTAGACAAAGATAGGTGGCGGAGCTTAACATGATCCATGTGTGCTCTTTGTTATTTTGTTCCATACCCTACCCATCCCAAACATGTTCCCTTTTCCACAGGTCGTTTTTCATGTAATACCTATTTTGTGACAGAGGGACGGACGTACAGACAAACGAAGCGTTTTATATGTAAGTAGTAGCAATGAGTGGCTGTAGACAATAGGGCTACATTGGAGTTCCAAATTCCAGTTGTATTGTGAGGCACTCTTACACACTTCCAACACGTGTACGTCAGGGCGGTGTCTCTAAGGGACTCAAGGAAATGGTCCAAAAATCTGCTGATTCTTATGGTTCTCATCTTGACTGATAAAATTGAAGATAAAAGACCGATAAAAGGGCGAGATATTAGCATTTCAAATTAGAAATCGAAAACCGCAACAGCCTTCCGAATGACCCGATTGTTCCGTCGTCAGGGTGGAACCGTAGGATTTTTGCAATCATGTTTGGTGGGAAATGGGTGAGTTTAAAATGTTTTGTAAGGGGTGTTGATACCATTTTTATGTTTTCGACGAAACCATGCACTTTATTGGCTCTTCGATAGGTATTAAATAGTGGTTCAATATTCGGAACTCGGTTGCTTCCAATATATACAATATTTAGAGAAGTTCGTTCACAGGCAGCAATGCTGGCCTTCCCTTGGCACGCCACAGAGTTGTCCCATTGCGTTCTCATTCACCGTGACTCACTTGTTAGTGCTTATTCATCAATCAGCTACTCATGCTTTCCTCTAGAACGACGCTCTTTCAGCCATATTGTCCGTCTTCGTAAGTCACTTCCGTCACCTGACTCCTTTTCATGCCTTTATCTTCGACTTTCAAGTTTTTTTTTGGTTTTTATTGTGCACTGAGAGTTCCTTATAACTGTTAAGATCGTTAGAACAACTCTTCAGAATTTCTCATACCTGATGAACGACTAGCCACGACCACTGCCCTTATCTTGATAATGACTGATTTTTTTTTGAATGATCTGCCCACTATGCCCTTCGGTGCTTAAGAATGCGATGATTTGAATTTGTTTGTGGAAAAGACTGAAAACGCTTTGGCAGCAGCATCCAAAAGATCTGTTGTTAACTAATTTTCCTATCAGAGTTATTAAGATAATTACAAGACTTGTACCCTTGACGTACACGATCACAGATGCTCAAGTAGGACTTTCCAACCTCCACTGCAATTTGAGTTCAGTTTATCTTACTGCGACAGTGGGTAGGCTTCCTAAGTCTGAGCGGGATCCGATCTTGCGGGCTGCAAGAGCTCCTCGCAACCGATCGATCACTGAGTCACGCTGCCGTCCTAAAGTACAGCTATTTCCATAAAACATTACGAGCTCAGGCCTATCATTGTGTCTACACTATCTTTCAGTAAAGGATTGGCATTTTATCGTCCTTGCTCATATGTCGAACCAAAGCCGTGTTAACAGCAACGGCGCGACTTGTCACTGCGCTACCGGAGTCACACCGTGAAGACGCATGAAGTGTTTATTGAATTTCCGTGGAATGCTTGGCATCCCATTGTCAATGAATAACTAAATAGACTAATTGATAGTACAGTTCCGGGACATAGCCTACATATCGCGCCATGTCCACTTCTTAAGCTGCAATTTCATGGGTGTGGGTACGCTTCCAGCCATTATTCGGCTGGTGGTAGATGCCGTGTGAGTGCCATTACACGCTTATAAACCACAAAGCTTATTGAACACGATAATGATGAGAAATGAGAGAGCTCCGCTGCATTCAATCAAGGCGAATCGAAACTAATAAAATGTCAGAACAGGAGCCTGATAATTGCATTCACTGCCAGCCATCTCTTTGATGTGCGCTCAATGCGATGATGTGTAGCCAAGAGCTCTCATCAAATGCAAAGTAAGTCAATTTTTCCACTTGGAACCATCCTTTCTTCGTTTTGTGAATCATTTCAAAACATGCTTCAGAAGCGTTTTTTGTTTTGGAGAATATAGGCATGCCAATTTCCGCTGGGGAATGCTCACCGCAGTTTAAAAGCCCTTCATTTGTTTTCACTATGAGCCAGGTTCTTACCAGTCAAGCTATTGACGTTGACGGATCAGATGAGCTTGTAACGGAATCATCTGCGAACAGGGTACACCTGGAGCCAAGGATTCCTCGACGAGAAGGTCGTATTTAGCGCGATTGGGGGAGAGGGTTGTAATTGCAAAGGTCAGCAACGGTCGCATGTTAGATAGTAAGCAGAACCTGCCGTCAACTGACCCGGTTATGTAAGAAAGGGTAGAAAAAACCTTGGCAAATTATCAGCAATGGAAATGACAGTGGAGCGTCGCACTTTTGCACACGTTACTAAACTTGATCTTGAGATTGTGCAATACCGCAACTTCATGTTTCGGAGCCGCGACAGCGCATTAACCCGAAATCGCGAAGTTTAACGGCGGCGTTGTGTCTCACACTTTGAACACATCGAACTACTTCACTCCACTGAGCAAACGTGAGAGATAGAGTTAGTCGTTGGCAAGTTCTTTCCAAAATGCTTTATTTTGGATCAACTTTAATAAAATGGCAGTTTGGTCCAATAGGCTCGCAAATATTCTGATCATTCATCAGGTAACCTTCCTTGCACCAGCATCCCTCACCGCATACGGTAGTTATACGTTGGCGGACATTGCATCTGTATCCCTCCGGTATGCAATCGTAATATCTTTCATTCGCACCGCATTTCTTTTCTGAAAATGACGGCATTTGGAGGAGATAATATCATAATTTATCGAATTTCGAAAAAGTGACGCTCGGATTCTCACTTTTCTGCTGAAGATCCCTATGTCACTAATGTTGTGCTGTGTTCGCACCTCTAAGAAAATGGAAGAAGTAATTCTGCTGTGTTATTCATTCCAATCTTTGATAGTGACCGGTGAACGTTTCCACCACGGAAGCCGACACGTAAGCACCACTCCAATCGGTACGATAAGTATCACTCGGCTATCATTCTTATTACTCTACACCTTATTGTTAGTGATTCCTCGGCAAAGTCGATTTTAGCAGGCGACTCTGTTAGAAGGGGCGGAGCCTATTTGACACTCTGCCTTGTCTAAGCTTGAGAGCGTTCTTTCTACAAGGATCTCGCCACATATGGTCTTCTTGGACCATCAGTTTCCATTTAGATGAATTTCTTCGAGATTTTCTCCTTCCCCGCACTACCCCTATGGTTCCAAATGAGCAAAGCGGCATGCTTGCATGAAATTTTGAAGATGGAGCGACTTTCTCAAGCACAATGTGGAGTGGGGGTGGAAACACGCGGCAATGCGTGAGACCACGCACTCTTAAAGGTGAATTATCCTCCATGCAACTTGAGAGTGCTGAGGCCCCAGAAGAGTCTGATGTCAGTTGTCTCGCCCCGGTCGGTCAGCTAGATGACTCGGCTGGCTAAAGCCAAGGCTCCTGGTCGGATCATACGTGGTGCCGCCTGTTTTTCATCACTCCACTTCACCTTTACTGAAATTATGCGTAGGAATCTTGTGAGTATCATAGTTAGCCATGAATGTAACAGAACCCACCCTCATCAGCAAGTGCAGTGCCAAGAAACAGCATGAACATGAACACCGATTTCTGCATTATTCTGAAAAAAGGCTGTAATTGAAGCTTCTCAGTGATGCGAAGAAGTGATGCATCAAAGAGTTAAGCTCGATGTACATCTTCGGAGGTATTCCGCATGAAGGTGCGTGCAGTATATCTTGGAATGAGTAACCTCAAAGTTCTGAAAAGTGGCTGAGGACTGAATCACATTGCAGGTAGTGCTCTGGAACAGTACGAAATAGAAGCTCTCCACCGTTGTATCGAAGTGTGGCTATCTTCACGAGGAGATCGACGGTTCAGGTATGTATCTATCGGCGCAGTCCCCACCTCCACCTTTTGCTAGCAGTGATTCCGTATCTGCTACTAACCTTGACTCAACTCCGCTTCCGAAGACGTTAACTCCGAAGTATCTAAAACAATGGCACCACACCAGCGCTGGAGGCTTATAAAGTGAACGTGTTTTGCAACGTGGGCGGAAGCAATGATAGCGCTATCTGAACTTCGATAATATGTAGATGTTGAAGGAGAGGAGTTGTGTTTAGGTTCCCGTTGACGAAGGGGGGGGGGTCGTCCTGAAGCTCCCATTTCTGAGTGTTCCCTGTCTGAAGAGCTTCCGTAATCGCTTACCTCAACTAATTGTACACTCCCACCTCATCAGTGCGAATCCTACAGAAGCTCGCTCATAACTCCTGGCTTGAGCTCAGCTGAATTTTTTGAAATCGATCCTGCTTGAAATATGAATACCCTACGCAGGTATATCTGGTATGCCTGTTTACCATGCTGGGAGTATAAGGCACAAAGCCGTCCCTCCATGTCACTTCTGATATTAATTTTGCATTTTTTTTTTTGAATTTCGAACATATCACCCTTTTGCCCTCGTCACATCCCTCTATTATATGAATCACTCGTTGTATGTTGGTCTGTATATCTGTCCGTTCGCAAGTGAGGGTTGTGTTAAGGGATGATAGGGGAAATGACCTCTCAGTGTATGGGGATACTAATTGGTGCTGGACTGTCAATCTTGTAAGCCGTAGTGATAGCACTTCCTACTCATACAAACACACACCACGAACATCTGCAGCCATTCTGCGGTGTGCTGACGTGCCTCTAAGTTTCAGCACATTGACATGACATACAGGTACGTATGTATGGTCAGTGCCGTAAGACTGTTAAAAATCGCGCGAAAACGCGTTCTCGCGTTTTTATCGTTTTTTCGTTACAAATCGATTGATTATCAATTTGTTACTACACCTACATATATTTTCGGAATCAGCTCTTCGAACTCTACAAAAGGGTGCTACTGGCTTTCTTGAACTCGGCACTAGGCCTTTTTTCTGAAAAGTTCCTGAGTTGATAGATGTGTAAGAATTTTGAAGTTTCTATCGATTTAGATGAGTCCCTGTTCCTGGGTGTAGCAAACAGCACCTCTGTGTATACACCGTCGAGAAACACATCTCATAATCATTTCCAAAAGCAAACTCTCCAATGAAAATTACGTCGTTCACAACTCGCATTATTCCCCAGGAAAAGCGCTATCGAATGATATGTAAGAATCTTTGCGCTATTTTCCTTATTTCCAGCCTTTCCCTTTTTTCAATTGATGTTCCATGCAGGGTCAAGCCTCAGTCGAGGAATCTTCCACAGGGCGTCGTAATTGATCCGCTGGGAGTGGAGGGGGGGGGGGTCGTAAGTGTTGAGGTAAGCAGTGATCAAAGGAATTTTTCAGGCTGAGGGTCCAAAAAGTAAAGTGGGATTTGGTAAAACCGACTAACTGGATTTGAACTCGAAACTAATTTAACTAAATCATCATAGAACCTCATACATGGCGCAGTCCACAAGAAGCCGACCAATGCCATCAATCCCTTCGTTGGTCTGCTGGCACCGAAGTCACCCACAGAGACATCTCCAAAGTTCACTGATTACCCGTGGCTACTACGATTGCAAGCACGGAACTGGTGCTAGCAAGCCACCATGCAGACCGGAAAAACATTTGTAGTCACTGAAAGGGAAGGGAATCGTCATGCATGGCGCATCCCGCTACGAGGCCAGCCGAGTCCAACCACCCTTCCGTTGGTCTTCTGAGAGCAGAAGATGCGTACTGGAGGCGTAACAGACACAATGGATGGATCATTTCTCCAGAGATTCCTGAGAAGATCTCGCAACCTTTACGAAAAAGAAACATCCTCAACTGTCTTCTCTCAAAATAACTTCTTCCATTTTGGAGGTATGGCATAGTTTCGATAGTTAATCGAAAGCGGCAACAAGACCGCACTCATATGGTTGAGTTTGAAGGAAGTTATGACCATTTAAAGTGGAAGAGCTCGAAATTTTTAAAAAAATTTCCTCACTTGGTACCATTATTGAGAACAACGCACCCGTTAGGGAAAGCAAGTGGCAGATAGATTGGTCCAAGGAAGTTATTAAGGAAACAGTTCACAGTACTATGAAAGATGGAGTTTGAGTAAATTTTCGAGCATTCCATAAATGTCCAAATTTATTAGGTTGATTCATAATAAATCGGACAAATTGACCAATTTTAATCATTGTCGTACAACTTTTTTACGACAACAGGGATTCACTTGAAATATACTCCATCTTTATCGATGACCTTCTGCCACGGTATAGGCAGATCATGGATGCCCTTGCTCTAGAAGGCCGGAAGCTGGAGCTCGAAGAAGTTGCCGAGTGCCGCCTTGATCTCGTCGCGAGTTTTGAAGTCTTGGCCGTCCAGGTGGCGTTGGCTGTGGGAGAAAAGGTGGAAATCTGAAGGGGCCAGGTCTGGGGAGTACGGTGGGTATAGGAGTACGGTCCAACTGTACGACAGCAGCTGGCCTTGGTCGATCTTGCAATGTGCGGCCTCGCGTTGTCGTGCTGGAAGTAGACATGTGACCGCCGCCGTAGCGAACTTTGGACATTGGCCTTCAATTCTCGTAATTGACGAACGTAAACGTCGGCGGATACTGTGGTACCTTCATCGAGCAGCTCCCAGTACTCTACGCCGTGTACGCTCCACGGGTCGCTGGTTATTGGTACGACCACGCCTTCTTCGCACCTAATTACTTTTGCCTCGCACATGGGGTGCGAAGTGACCCCAACTAACTGCGAGAACTCACGGATCATCATGTTGCCCACATTGATCCATAAAATGAGTAAAAAACAAATCAGACAAGCAGTATAAAAGGGACAAATTTCTTGGAGAAGTACTTCATAATCTCGCAAACTTTTCAAAACATGGTCATCTCAAACTCTTTCCACGAAAAACGGAATAGTAGTGGTGATGGCCATACTGACTTCCGATGGAACTTCTAAATGCGCATTTACATCAGAAACAAAATATGACACGTTCAGAATGGAATGAGATGGCCAATGATGAAAAGCCTTTCTTCTGCAATACCTATGACAGCAATTTAGCTAATCGAAAAAGGATGGTCTTTTTGCAAACGAAACACTCGCTACTTTAGCCTCATATGTTCATGTTAGATCTATGTCATTTTTGTGTTGTAACTCTTCGTTAATAGATAATAAATACCCCTTAATAATTTGCATAATAGCGGTTAATCTGTATTCCAGTTGATGAACCTTTACTCGATCAATGGATCAATAAGGACGACAAGATGACCGGCTAGTTCTCGCCGCTAAGTGGGGTCACCTCGCACCTCATGTGCGAAGCAATAGTAATTAGCTGCGAAAAAGGCGGGGTCGTACCAATAACCACCTTCCCACGCTCCACCAACCGCGGTTTTCGTCTTCGATGGAATAGTCGCCTGACGCAAACTTCGAATGCTACAACTACAGTGTACTTCTGCCGGGGGCATGCTCCTTGTGAACTTCTATCAGACGTCTGCCGATATCCGCGGGTTCCTGGCCAGATAGCGATATAAATAGTATGACGTTGCGGATGTGGTCTCTGGACCGCTTGAAATCGTGCGGCATTGTGGCGGAATGAATTTACTTTGGAGTGATTATTTTGCGGTACTTTGAAGAGCTTTTCATACTCATTCCAACGGTACCTCGCGCGTCCATTTTCGTTAATTCGTTACTGAGTTATGATCTCTAGAAATCATCACTACCATTTGTCCGATTTATTATGAATCAACCTAATAGTATGAAGAAGATACCGCGCCCCATCTGATCACCGCGTCGCCGTTGCATTGCGATGGGGCGATCAGACGGAGGGCAGTGGAGCGTATTACATGCCTCCTATTAAAGACATCATTAGGGATAATGCGGTAATGGAGAAAACGCTACAAGAAGTAAGGTGGTAGTCCTGGGCCTAGGAAGGCTACATGTGGCGAAATCCCGGTGAAAAAGCGTCCCTTCGAGCTGTAGAAACGGCGCAACGGATCATTGATTTCTTGATCCCGCCTCCCTTTGATTTCTTGATCCCGCCTTCCGATGACGTAATTCCCGATGATTGGGGTGGGAGCGGCCAAGGAGATGCGGCAGGATCGAAGGTTTTGCGGCGCGCTTTCGCAGTTTTAGCTTGTAGCTCACTTCAAGAAGTAGATGCTGTCGTATTTCCAAACATTCCCTTGTGTTTACTTGGCAACGAGACTACTTCCCTCTTGACGGACAGGTCGTCCGCGTCGAGAATCAACAGTGAGAAGGAGGTCCTATTTCTCGGGTTTTTTACCCAATTCCATCCGTTTTTTCCCACTGTCCTGTTACTAGGCATCTCGACTTTCATATGCACTACTTCTTTTACTTTTCGTCCGACTTTCCCCTAATGATGCCTTTAAAGAGACAGTTTTCGATAATATGAGTGTTTTGGTTCCATCCGCGAGGTTCCATTTCTATCTTTTCTTGTTTTTTCTTCCTTTATCCCTGCCGCATAACTTGCATCGGCTCGCATTTGGGTCTCCGGTGATGGGGGCGGTCGTACTGAAGTGGCTATCTTCCTCGACTCCTGGTTGTGCACTGATGTTGATTGAGCATCGAGTTGTTCAGCCGTCTCTTTGTTAAGTGACTACCACAAACAACATGAGAAGCTGGCGATGGTACGATGTCTACACGACACCACCATCTCAGATTCGCGGCTAACCACATTTCTTTTATCGGGAAGCGTTTCCATTCCCTAGGCAGTGCTGAGCCGAAGTCACACTTCATGATTTTGCAATTTTGCGTGGTCGCACTTGCGCATGCGGAGTTTCAGCGCGCATTTTTAGGGTCGAGAGCCGTTCATGGAATGGCGACATCACAAAATCGCAGGATTGCAAATGCTAAAGTCGCAATCCCAGGGTTGCGAACCCTCGAACCTTCCTGGAAGCGGAAGAATGATAGCGTATCGTGCACCATCGTTCACAAACACGTTAGGAGATGGCAAACGTGGCCAGGAAAAAGAGTTTCCGGCCTGGGGACGGGAGCTCTGGGGATGCGATTTTTCATTAAGCTCTTTTTGCATATGGAACTTGTTTCACCCACGTGGAATACGTTGAAACTCCTTCCTCCATAGGCTTGGGCTACAATTAACATCCCCGTCTTTCCACACGAAATCAAACTTCTGCCATTATCTGCTGTGGGAACGAAATGATGAAAATGTCTTTCGCGCCTGTATTCGAACTTGTGACATAAACATCAAGTTGCGCCTCACCCACCTTCCCCCCCCCCCGTCTCGTCCTAGATTGACCCTGCGCTTGAGTGTGCAGATTGACCCTTCAAAAATGCTCCGAGATGCTTGAATGTGAGCTTTTTATAAGATGTCCCCCTCCTTGAAGTAGCACCCTATTCTGTCTCACACTTTGAACACAACGGTTTCTCTACAAGCTTCTGCTTCACTTCACTAGGCAAGCATGAGAGACAGAGTCAATCGCTGACAAGTTCTCTCCAAAATGTTTTATTTCGAACCAACATAAACAAATTTATGTGCAGCCTGGTCCAACAGGCACGCAATCATCACCATTCAACTTGTAGCCTTCCTTGCAATAGCATCCAGGAACGCATGGAATATCTATACCGGTCGGATAATTCGTGTCTGGGATGTTGCAGAATTTAGCGGGTGGCACGCAATTGTAGTATTTTTCACTCGGAGGGCATCCCCCTGAAAATGTCGTCATCTTGAAGAGGATAATGGCATGATCTCTTGACTTAGAAAGTGGCACAAAGGTTCGCGCTGGGCTTCGCACCCTTTTACTGCTGAAGATCCCTATGCTCCTAATGTTATACAGAGTTAAACAGTGTCCACACTTTAACAGGACACAAAACATGCTTGCTTGAAAACTGGAAGAACGAGCGACTTCCTCAGGCGCAATGTGGGGAGAGGTGGAAACACGCGGCAGTACGAGTGCGCACTTCAAAGGGCAGATTATTCTCAGTGAAGCTTGTTTGTATTTCGAGTATTACATTCCTGGAAAAGCCTGATATCAGTTGCTCGCCCCGGTCGGTCACTTAGAAGACTCAGCTGGCTAAGGCCAGGTTTGCTGCCCGAATCTTACGTGATGCTGCTTGTTTTCATCGCCCTACTTTCGGCTACACTGAAATTATGCGAGGGGATCTTGTGAGTGTCATAGTTAGTTGTGAATGTTTGAGAACGTACCAATAACCATGTAGTTCTGAGTAAGTGCAGTGCCAAGGAACAGTATAAGAACGAACACCGTTTTCTGCATTTTTTTCTGAAAGTGCCGCATTATTAAAGCGTCTTGGTGACGTGAAGAAACGAAGCAATAAGGACTTGGGGTGGATGCGCATCTTCGGAGGCATTTCCTATGAAGGTGCAGTGCAGAATAAATACCATGGAGCCACCAAGCCTGACAAGTGGCTAAGGACTGAACTGACGCCACTCGAGCAAGCTGCTTCGAAAGAGTCAACAACACAAGGTTTCCTTTTGTCGCATCGACGTTTGGCTATCTTCACGAAGGGGTCCACTGTTCAGACATCTATCGGCGTAGTTCTCCGCCCACCTGTTGCTCGCACTGCTCCCGTATCTGCTGCTCACCTTGCTTGAACTCCGCTTGAGAAGTGACTTCGAAGTCAAACAATGCCACCACACTATCACTCGAGGCTTATATAGTGGACGTATTTGCACGTTGACGTTGACGAAGCAATGATAGCATTATCTGAGATACCACAGTAGATGTTGAAGGAGGGGAGTCGTGTTTGCATTCCCGTTGAAGGTGAGGGGAGAGAGGAGTCGGGGATCGTACTGAAGCTACCATTTTCCCAGACACCTGGGTATTTTTGCAGGAGCTATGGAGCTTTGCATTCGCCTACTTCAACTTGTTGAATAGGGGATGAAAGAGTGCACCGCGCCAGGGGCAATACCTAGAATACACAGTTGATTGCAAAGTTATGATACCGCGAGGTCATGCCTGCGGTGTCTTTTCAATAGGTGCTTATCTAAGTTATGTCCTATGGTAAACATCTTGAACTATTATGTCATCATTCATTTCTAGACCAGCTGGCGGGCGCACACTACTGCGCGCGATTCGTGGTGATGCTGTGCAAAATGGGTTTGATCGGCATGACCGCAGTTCTGTATGGAGATGAGTGGAAACTCCCTTTTCTCAGCTTCAGCTGAATTATTTGTTTGAATAAAAGCAGAGAAGATGGCTTTGCATCGGGCCCGTTTTACACGTCATCGACACGAATCGCGCGCAGTAGTGTGCGCGAGCCAGCTGGTTTAGGTCATCATTGGGAGTTTGAATAGTTTAGACATCGATAGTTTTGTATACAGTTGCATCGATTGGTAACAATTTGTTCATTTGCTGAGCATATAATTCCTACACATTGATAGTAGATCCAAATCCCGATTATCGACGTACATCGTTTTCGTAAACATGCTTCACTATTTGGAATTTTACATAGTCTAGCGGTGTTGCTGCCAGTACCGCATTAGAAAATGATTCCGAGTGAATTGCTTGCTTTGCTATCACAAATATAGGTTGCATCATGGTTATCAATGTGGATCGCAGTATCAAGAGAAACGCACCATTTTTTGGAACGCTAGGCAATTCAGCGGTCGATACATCGGCCAGTGATATCAGAAAAAAGCAATATGTTCACGCAATGGCACTGAGCATCAGACGCTTTTGCTAAAGCGGTCGTATAGTAGTATCAAGCGATGTGAAGGTTTTCATCCCATCCAATTCCTAATGGTTTTTATCAGCATCTGTAAGCCGTTATCAGTTTCACTGAGGCACCTGTACCCAACAATACCATTGAAGTCCCCCTACCCTGCAGTACCTGCGGATGTCCACTTTTAGCCGCAAAAGCGTACTGGCCTTGGTGACATTTTCCTTCTCACGCTCCTAATCGAATCTTATCAACCATTATCAGATTGGGTCACCCTCTTATGAATGTCCCCATCCCACTCTGCTAAACACCCATCAGTGTCAGCGCTCTTGGATCAACGCGAAAGGCGAAACGAATTTGACGACATTCGCCTTCTCATGCTCTTCATCAAATCTTATCAACCGTTATCAAGCTGGATCACCCACCGTTAATCCCCGTCTTACCCCACAAAACACCTGTGAGTATCAACGCTCCGGGACCAATGCGAAAAGCGAATCAGATTTGACGACTCTAGCCTTTTTACGCTCTTTATCGAGTCTTATCAATCGTTATCAATGCGGGTCACCCACCATTAATGTTCTCGTCCACTCCCGCAAAACACCTATGAGTGTCAGCGCTCTAGGATCAACCCGAAAGGCAAAACGACTTTGATGACATCCGCCTTTTGAGGCTCCTTATCAGCGCGTATCAGCTGCTATCACTTTCGGTCCACCACCGCTGGGGTTCCCGTGGCACCCCCTATATCACTTGTAAAATTCAACGTCCCAGCTTTGCTGCGACGCGAGATATGAATTTCGTGACAAACAGACGGATACACACACGCACACACACAGACAGACATACTAAGCGAATTATATAGAGTAGGATGTTAGTGGATGAGAAGTAGATATTGTGGTTGTGAATCCACAACAATACTTATGAGATTCGTGAGCATAAATTCTGTAGAAGCAAAGTAAATCTTATCGAGTAGTAACTTCTAAAACTTTGATTGAGGTTTGTCAGCCATTATGTCATTCATTAACGTTTTTTACAATCTAGGCATGATTGCGCTGAGAACCCCTGTATATTTTGTTCATTACTTAATTCTGCTAAAAGAAAATTAATTGAATATTCAGAGGAAATCTATGAGAAAAAGTGTTTTTGTTGCATTTGAAATTATAGAACACAGGTTCTATAACAAGTCTTTAACCTCTTCTCCATGTACTTTTTACCATCACCTGTGAGTAGCAGAATGGTCTCACAGAATTTTTCATGCATTTTCTGGAAGATTGGAGAGCATTTCGAAGGCAACGGCATTTTGCAGCTTGTCATCACTGCTGAACGAGTGGCTACAACGAAAGAAGTGATGCAGGATTGGCGGCGGTATTTTGAACCAGCAGGGTACAGAGGAAGTCGAGGGTTCCTCGACAGTGGGGTCGTATTTGACCGGCGCGATGGGGGCCCGCAATTTCACATGTCAGCAATGGTCCTAGGCCAGATAATAAGCACAACGTGCCCTCAGATAACCCGGTCATGTAAGAAACTATGCTTGAATTTGAGTGACAGGCAAAAGAATTACGGTAAAATACTTAGTAATCCTATGCAGTCGGCAACATTTAGTGATGTACATGTTGTGTAGATTTTGAAAGGGGGCTCGCATTTGGATCCCCGTTGAGGGGAGGGAACGTACTGAAGTGGCCATTTTCCTCGACTCCTATGTGTGTCCTTATGGCGATTGAGCATGGATCTGTTCAGCAATATCTTTGTTAGCCGACAACTACAAACTACATGAGAAGCTGGCGATTGTACGATGCCCACACGACGCCGCCATCTCATACCAGCAGATAACCATATCTCTTTTACCGAGAAACGTTTCCATTTTCTAGACAGTGCTGGGTCGATTTCACACTTCAGGATTTCGCATTTTACGTCCTCGCGCTATCGCATGCGAAGTTACGGCACGCACTGTCAGGGTCGAGAGCCGTCCGTGGAATGGCGACATCACAAAATCGCATGATCGCAAATGCTGAAGTCGCTATCCCAGGGTTGCGAACCCTCGAACCTTTCTTGGAAGCGGAACAATGATAGCGTATCATGCACCATCGTTCAATAAAGGAACCGGAAGGGGTCCGAAACAAGAGAAAGATGCAAAGAAATGAGCATTTTGTAACGAACACAGAAGGTTAGAAGCGATAATCGGTGAAAAAACCCGGATTCAAGAGCGCGACGCTGCGGTGTGTATTCGCATCCAATTCGCATCATTTCACAGACCTTCCGAGTTGTCCGCTGTAGGAGACGGGCCGTGTAGCTACTGCTACGTTCGATTCAGAGGTTTTTAATTGTTTTTTCACTAATAACGTGTTATATGTTACAGGTTACGAGATAGAGCGAAGGGTCAGTTCCAAGCAATTTAGTGTGTGGTCTAGATCATGATGCGCTGATCGCGCGGGGGGTCGATATTATCGAGTGACAACAAGGTGGCAGGGGGGCCATTCGATTCGATTCGGTGGGTCCTGAGCGCCGGCTAGAAAATATCGTCTGCATCGCCTCCCTTTGGACAAGACGGGATCTACAACTTTCGCTCTACTCGGTACACTACTTGGAGTTCGGATCTTCTATTCAACTGATTTCTGTTGTTACTAATAAACTTTGTAGTACTTGCTTCAGTACATTCATATACAACAACCGCGTGGCAGTGATAAGGCGAGCGGGAGCAAGTCCTACAAAATTGGTGCATCGGCCGGGAATCGAACCCGGGCCGCCCGCGTGGCAGGCGAGCATTCTACCACTGAACCACCGATGCGATATAATCTACGTCAAAGGAAACCCATCAATTACAAAGACAACAACAGCTCCCAATTCGGGCATTTCTTCTTACTGTCTATCGCATGGCCCAGTGTAGTTTTACTTCTACTGGGGTGCATGACAATCGCAGTCAGAGCTCAAGAAAAACCCTTTAAGTCGAGTCTCGAACCGACTGTTCACGATTTTCAAGGGAGAGTGACACTGGAGTCAAAAGACAGGATACCTGAGGAGGTGTATGGTCACCAGTCCTATGCCATCTTCAACGTTCAGAGCGCGGCTGGAAACGTCACCTTCCTCTCAGACGTAGTATCGTACAGTGCCCAATGGAAAGTCGCGCTAAATCAGGCGATTGCAACCAGTGAGACGACGTGCTGGACGGCACAATTTGGCAAAGCTATGAAGTGCAGGCTTTGTATCATCAACGTTCTCAACCTTACTGCCTCAATACTTGGACTGCTGATCGTTCCCGAAATAACACACCTAGTGTTGTCCACCTGGGGTTGGGGAAGGTTGTCTCCTGGGTGCTGCTGACCGAAAAAAAACTGTTAGCAGCGTGTACAAAATCAGCAATCTCTGTTTTTAACCTAGTCAAAAAAAAGTATTAATCAATAGACAACTGGGCTCAATAAATATCAATATATCAATAAATAAACACTTTTACGACAAAATCAACTGGGCTTACCTTCGACATTAGTCATACTTTCTTAGTACGGGCTTGAATATTTCATTACAGGACCACTCACGATGTCAGAAGAAAAAGTAATCTCGAACGCTTTCCGTTTTCTAACGGACCTCCGTGATAAAGCAATATCGGTAAACGAGCTCGAAAAGGAGATGGCGTCAATATTGAACGAGATTCACAGGCAAATCAAGATTTCCAAGACGCTGGATGGATCCCTTACCCACCACCTCCTACAGCATACGTGCACGGACGAGACCGGAGGAGAACTCCTACTTATGGCGCATCGTCTGCTGTACACGACCATTGTGACGAAAGGAAAATTGCAGGAATTGGCTCAAAGGTTTATATCCCTCGATACAATGTACGTCATCCTCATGGATCATGGTCGCCTTGCGAGGGGACGACGCCAGCAGTGGGAGGAAGGATTCCGAACCACACATGATACGAGTGCCAAGGACATCGCAATATTAGTCGACACGCACATCTCGAAGTTGGAGGTAATAATAAACGATCTCGACCATGAGGTAAATCGGGCTACGGAGCTGATAAGAAAGGAAAAAACGGTGCTCAAAGGACTGACCTTCAACAACTTCAACAACACGGAGGACGTCAATGTATTATTGCAGCGTATGGAGGACCACCTGGCGAAAATAGCTGCAAGAACGGAAGACAGCACCAATAATAATATCGTAGCCACCGAAGCTCCCCAATGCAAACGGGCACACACGACGGACCACAATACGGGACGTCATCAGGAGGTCGACCACAAGACGGGACGTCAGCAGGAAGGCAAGGCTCTCTCAGACGACGATTATCTGGACAAACTCATTCAAGAGAGCGCCGGGGAAGATGATCGCCACGATCATCAAGTCAAGGCTAGCAAGCCCAAGGAACCGGATGCGAAAGAAAGGAGCATTTCTCAGAAGGGAGGAAGTACAGAAAAGGGAAAGGAATACCGGCTCACCGTGAGTAGTGAGGACAGAGAGTCATGTCAGCGCAGACGGCATGCCCTGGAACAAGAATTGGACGAACTTCGACAAGGACTGCGGCTGTTGCCACAAAGGAGAACGGGCGACGGGGCAGACCTGGTTACTTTTTGCTCGTTCTGCGAAAGGATGGGATATCATTACTCAGATTCCTGTCCCCGATACACCGACGGAGAGCAGAGGTACAGATACATCAGGAGGGAAGGGCGATGCCCACACTGCTTGGAGAGATGTGAGGTTCCGGCGGGATGTTCAAGAAGAAACGTCGAGTGCTGGTACTGCGCGGTGGTGAGTAGGACAGTGCTGAGTTTCCTCATACCAGACGATGGAGGACACCACCGCGCCCTCTGTCCCGTGCCGGACTCCAGGGATCGCGTCCGAGAAGTCATTCGAGAAGTACGTTGCAAACTGGAGAGACTGGATCGGGAAGATCGGAGACTGTCCTTTTAACAAGCCCGGGAGTGTAGCTACTGCTACGTTCGATTCAGAGGTTTTTAATTGTTTTTTCACTAATAACGTGTTATATGTTACAGGTTACGAGATAGAGCGAAGGGTCAGTTCCAAGCAATTTAGTGTGTGGTCTAGATCATGATGCGCTGATCGCGCGGGGGGTCGATATTATCGAGTGACAACAAGGTGGCAGGGGGGCCATTCGATTCGATTCGGTGGGTCCTGAGCGCCGGCTAGAAAATATCGTCTGCATCGCCTCCCTTTGGACAAGACGGGATCTACAACTTTCGCTCTACTCGGTACACTACTTGGAGTTCGGATCTTCTATTCAACTGATTTCTGTTGTTACTAATAAACTTTGTAGTACTTGCTTCAGTACATTCATATACAACAACCGCGTGGCAGTGATAAGGCGAGCGGGAGCAAGTCCTACAGGCCGCGGGCCAACGGGTAGGGGGAAATACGCCAAAAAATCGCGTCGGCGGCGTCGCACTTCGGCGCCACCGGTACGATTTGCAAATCGATTTTGCTCTTGGGAGCCCGGCAGAGCGTGGCTGCGTGACTTCTGCTCTCCAGCCATGCCACACTGCCTCCTCCAGCCACGCCACTCTGCCCCCTCCACCTTTGCCACACTGTCTCGCTTGAAGGCTGCCAGCACTGCTACTGACACTCGCACCCGCCGTGCCGCTCCCCGCGGGTGGCCACGCGATTTTTTGGCGTATTTCCCCCACCCCGGGCCAACGTTAGTTGTGGCACCTGACTCCCAGCGCAGTGGAATGGCCAATCCACTACATCAGCACTCCTGTAAGTACATCTAGAAACAATATAAGAAAGAACAAAGTGAAAAGTAAAAAGAAAAAACAAATTTCCAATAGAAACATCTCATTTTGGCACCATGCCAAGGCGTCAAATTGGCGAATTTGTGCAATGGCGGCCACTTAATCTCGTCCACACTACGTCTGTTCTACCGTAAGCCAAAATTATCCCCTTCTGATATCTTTAACACGTAAAGAGATGGCAAACGTGGCCAGTGCCAGTAGTGAGTATGAGTTTCAGGCCTGGGGACGGGAAAGAAGCTCTGGGGAAGCAATTTTTCACTAAGCTCTTTTTGCATATGTAACTTGTTTCACCCACGTTGAACACGTTGAAACTCCTTCCTCCCTAGGCTTTAGTTGAAATTAACACCACCGTCCTTCTACACGAAAACAAACATCTGTCATCATCTGCTGTGGGAACGAAATAGTAAATATGTCCTTCCCACCTGTATTCGAACTTGTGATATGAACATGACGTTGCGTCTCAACCCCCCCCCCCCACCCCTCGTCGTAGATTGACCCTGCGCTTGAGTGTGCAGATTGACCTTTGAAAGATGCTCCGAGATGCTTAAATGTGAGCTTTTATAAGATGCCCCCCTCCTTGAAGTAGCACCCTATTCTGTGTCATACTTTGACCACAGCAGAGGTTTCTCTGCATGCTTCAGAGAATTGCTTCACTTTACTAGGCAAACGTGAGAGACATAGTTAGTCGCTGGCAAATTCTCTCGACAATGTTTCATTTCGAACCAACAGAAACAAAGTTATTTGCAGTCTGGTCCAACAGGCACGCACTCATCAGCATACAACTTGTAGCCATCCTTGCAATAACATCCAGGTACGCATGAAAATTCTTCATCGGTCGCATAAATCGTGTCTTCGAGGCCGCAAAACTTAGCAGGTGGCACACAATCGTAGTATTTTTCACTCGCAAGGCATTCACTTCCTGAAAATGATGTCATCTTGAAAAGAATAATGATGATCTCTTGACTTCGAAACTGGCACGAAAGTTGGCGCTTGGCTTCGCACTCTTTTACTGCTGAAGATCTCCATGCTCCTAACGTTATACACTGTTCACACTTTGACAGGGCAAAAGCGACATGCTTGCATGAGAAGGAAGAACGAGCGACTTTCCCAGGCGCAGTGTGGGGCAGAGGTGGAAACACGTGGCAGTATGAATCATCGCACATCAAAGGGCGGATTATTCTTGGTGAAACCACTTCGTATTTGGAGTGTAGGCTTCCTAGAAGGGTCTAATATCAGTTGTCACTCCCCGGTCGGTCACTTAGAAGAATCAGCACGATAAGGCCACGTTTGCTGCCCGGATGTTACGTGGTGCTTGGGCGCTCATGTACTATCGGGGTGACACACAAAAACACATTTGAAATTATAACAGAGAATTAGTTCCATTACAGATCTTCAAAACATGTAATATCAACGTGTCCGATTGTCATTAGGATGTTTTTATTTTATAATGTCAAAGGTAAATAAACAAACAAAATCATGACTGCCATTGATGATCTCCCGTGTGTGAAGTGCCCAAGGCCTAGGCTAAATGCTTGCTCCTAGTTATTTCATTGTCTCTTTTTTGATCTTTGGGTTTTTATGTGTGTCTATCCTAGTATTATGTTTTTTAATTTGTTGGAAGGTTCTAAGAATCAATGCAAACCGGGAAATGTGGTTTTTGCCTAAGCCTTGAGGGGGAAGGAGCTTCGAAATGGGTGGATGTTTTTTAGTGTAGCAAATATTTTTTCATCCTTTTTCTGGGTGAGGTCACTCTTGGGAGTTCCTTGTCAAACTCTCGGTGAGGAAAAAATTTCCACCGCCTAGAAATTGTTTTTAAGTGCCACCCCCACAGTACACGAGCGCCGGTGCTTGTTTTCATCGCTCCACTTTCGGCTACACTTAAAGACACCAGGAGGGGTAATTTTGGCTTACGGTAGAACAGACGTAGTGTGGACGAGCTTGAGTGGCCGCCATTGCACAAACTCGCCAATTTGACGCCTTGGCATGGTGCCAAAAGAAGATGGTTCTAATACAGATTTGTTTTTTCCTTTTAGTTTTCACTTTGTTCTTTCTTATATTGTTTCTAGATGTACTTACGGGTCATAAAGTCGGGGGGGGGGAGAGGCAAAATTTTTACCCACGTCAAAGCTTCTTTCCCTTCCTAGGGTTAGGCTGAAGCTGATGAGACCTATGCTTTGACAGATGCTTTTTAATGTGGGAGGAAGGGATATCAATTTTAGCCTAAGCCTAGTAAGGGAAAGGAGCATCGACGTCGACGCAAAGTTGCGTCTCCCCCCGACTTTATTTGACCCTTCTGAGATTTTGAGGTATAGAAATGCACAATTAAGAAGATCTATAAGTAAACAAGTAAAATATGTCACTAGAAAACAGTAAAGAGGAAATAATTCAAAAATAAGGTTACATCAGGCCGAAGACAAGCTTCAAAGTGAACGAAGCGTGGCTCGGCCACGGAAGCTTGCAGTTCGGACGGAAGCGCGCCCCGGGGCCAAATACCGTCTCACGGCGCGTTTTTCAACGCTGGTTTCGTTACACATTGTATCTACCGAACCCATATAATTGTTTTCAGACGCCATTGTTTTCGTAAACGTTATTCCGCCCTTGCCCCCCTCCCGGTGCCTTTAAATTATGCGAGGGGATCTTGTGAGTGACATAGTTAGTTGTGAATGTTTGGGAACTTACTCTCCTCAGCAAGTGCAGTGCCAAGGATCAGCATGAGAACGGACACCGTTTTCTGCATTTTTTCTGAAAGTGTTGTATTGTTAAAGCGTCTTGGTGACATGAAGAAACGAAGCAATAAGGAGTTGGAGTGGACGCGCATCTACGGAGGCATTCCCTGTGAAGGTGCAGTGCAGAATACCATGGAGCCACCATACTCAAAGGCCTGACAAGTGACTGAGGACTGAACTGACGCCACTCAAGCATGGCTGCATCGAAAGAGTCAACAATAGAAGGTTTCCTTTTATCGCATCGACGTGGGGCTATCTTCACGAAGGGGTCTACTGTCCAGACATCTACCGGCGTAGTCCTCCACCTCCTCCTATTGTTCTCACTGCTCCGATATCTGCTGCTTACCTTGCTTGAACTCCGCTTGAGAAGACGGTGACTTCGAAGTCAAACAATGCCACCACACTAGCACTCGAGGCTTATATAGTTGGTGTTTTGCAACCTGGGCGAACAATGATAGCATTAACTCCCTTTTCGATATACAGTAGGTGCTGAAGGAGGGGAGTCGTGTTTACATTCCCGTTGAAGGTGAGGGGGGGAGGGGGTCGGGGATCGTACTGAAGCTGCCATTTTCCCAGACCCCTGGGTGTGCTTTGCAGGAGCTAGGGAGCTTTGCATTCGCTTACTTCAACTTGTTGAACACGTCTAGCTCTTCAATGCGGATCTATGGTAGCCCGCTCACAACAGCTCGCTTGAGCTCAGCTGAGATTTCCAGTTCGCTCCCACGTGAACTATTTATGCTCTACTGCGCAGGTACATCAGGTATGCCTGTTTCGCATGCAAGAAGTATGAGGCGCAAAGCTGTACCTCCATGTCCCTTCTAAAGTTTTTCACTCATGTTTTCGTTTTACGTTTTTTTGAGTTCTGATGATCACCTTTTTGTACTTTCCACATAATTTGAAAATCGATAAGTCTCAAATCTCCGTGCGCAATTATCCCGGAGGGAATCCGCTGATGAGTGTGTCGGTGCGTGTAATGGACTTATCAAGTTAAGTGGACTCCATCAATCACTCAAAGCCTACATGCTCAAACATCTCCCTCTCACATCTAAAATTTTCACTGAAATGAAACAAATATAATACAAATGGGAAGACACGTTTTTGTCATTTTTCAGGATGGCCATGGCATTTGCTTGGGAGTGATCACCGAACGAGGCAGTTTAACAATTCGAACCGCATTACAACATATAGCAATGCTTGAGATCAATCAATAGTTGTAGAATTGATCTCTGTAATCATCGAGATTTCTCTCTCGTTCTCGACACTTCGCCCCACACACATGGCACTTGTTGCACACCGTTGAAGGTTGTCTGGTTTGGACTCTTTCTTACCTAAGTGTTCAGACATTAGCTCTTATCAATTACTCCATTTATTGTATAGAATTAATTCATTGAAATCACAAATTTCACTTCTAGAGCAATTGTCTCAATATATCTGACTCTTCACTTTTTTTTGATTTTTGATTTATTTGAAGAATTTCGGGTCGATTCTGAGGGTCATTTTTTGAAGACGATCTTCATATTGTGGTCTCTTTCACATCTGATTTCTGATATAGGCAATGCCTTTGCTATTTTTCATTCTAATTACAACTGGAGTACTCCATGTTATACCCCAGCCGTGAATGAGCTGTCCCGCATATTAACACTAGACATTCCTGCTGTTTTCGATCTCAACGGCACTGAATTGCTTCCATTCGCTTCTCAATCTCCATTCACAGTTCTTATCGCGACTAATCGCGACTTATCCTTTTCAGGTTTGCTCATTTATGTGCTCACTCCTAGTTTCGGCTATGGGCTTGTTGTATCATGTTGGTATGTAGGCGAGCTTCGAGCGTCTCGCGCGGCGGCGTACTATCTCTCTATTAAAAACATACAGTCTCCGCCTAGCGAGACGCTCGAAGGCATCTTTGTTCTTGAGCTTCACAGGCAGCTGAGCTGCCGTTTATTTTCTCATTATATATTTTTCCATTTATTTCATCTTTTCCATTTATCTCATCTATCCATTGCAGTTTATCTAATTTCTTGATGTTTCCTTCTACTTCCTTGTTTGAGCAGTCTGTTCCGCTTTGTGTTCTTTCGTAATCTTGGCTTCTTAGTTTAATTACCCAAGTTTGAGGGTCGATTGGATTGATGTGGCAATAAACCGTGGTATTTGCTGTGTGGTGTGGAACAGCGTGGCAAAAAACTGAACCACCGAAGTGTCAATTTAGTTCTCAACCCTAACTGATTAGAGCATTTAGTGAAAAAAATTCGCCAGTCAATTCAATCGGAGGGGGGGGGGGGGGAAAGACGCAACTTTGCGTCAAATTTTCACCCACGTCAAAGCTTCTTTCCCTTCCTAGGCTTAGACTAAAGCAGATGAGGCCTATGCTTTGAGAGATGCTCTTTCATGTGGAAGGAGGGGATATCAATTTTAGCCCAAGCCTAGGGAGGGAAAGGAGCTTCGACCTTGACGCAAAGTTGCGTCTCCCCCCTTCCCCCACGACTTGAATTGACCCAAATTAGCTTACTTGGTTTTCTTTAGCAAACGAATTCGAAGAGATGCCGTGTGGAAAAAGCGTTTTTGCCATCAACAATTCGATTGTTGTTTGCGTTTTACCACATCGCCCTTTTCCTTCCCTGCTCGCGAATCGATCGACGAGCATGTCTGGGAACGGGCGGACCACCCGTCCAACACATCCTTAGTTCTCACTTCGAACTCTCGCCAGTTAATCCTCACCTGTATTCAGCGTTTTTCAAGCAAAACGTTGTTGTGAATTAGCCACAGAGCACTTTCATTTATTTATTCATGTGTTTACTCTATGCTTTACTTTTGAAGAATTTTAAAAAATCTTCACCTGTAAAATTTGAAAACTTTATGTTAACTGCTAGAATGGTAGAGATAGGATTTCAGTACTCTTATGTGAGGCGCCATGCATTTGACTTCCATCCGCAATCATGGCTGGTCCAGTTGCTGCGCAACTCAATGTTGTTGTCCTTCGCGATCGATTTAGAACAATGTCATTCTCGGGTAATTAAGGATTTTGCAAAGGTCGAACAATCTCTTTTGAATTTAATTGAGGGATTTTTCGGCAAAAATAGTATTTTTGTGGCTTGCTATTTTTGTTCCCTTCACCTGTTTTCACTCATTTTCTTAGCTCTTTCTTTTCAATAAGTTTAAACGTTTTTCAATACTTTTTCCGGTAGATCTTCCATGAATTGGACTTTCTTACCTCTAATTTCAATTTATTGGAGCAGAAATTTCAAAATTCGTTCAAGTATTATCACCTTTGTTCCCTATATTCCATGACTCAGTCGCAATACTTTGTTCATATTTCAAATGCATTCCACTTTGTCCATAAATCTAATAGTCAGTCGAGAGCATGGCCTTACTGAAAAGTGGTCCAGGCCGGTTTTCTGACTTTTGCCCTTAGTGCCCCGCTGACCAGAAAGTTGATAATTCTGAACGAAATTGGTCTTTGATTAATAGTGATAATCAGTGTTTGCTGTGTCAATTGCACTAATTTTATTATTAGTTGGGTTCGTGGTGGTTTTCCCTCAACTTCCATCAGATCAAGTAAGATTGAATTACATCAGGGAAAATTTCTAAAAATAACCATTTTCCGTTGTGGCAGTTCTTATTCATTATGCATTTTATTCCCTATACATGAACAGATAGAAAGTCCCATCGCCAGAGTGCATTCATGCCAATTGCTGTTGTTCTTTGTACTCTTACGTTTAATCTGATTGTTTCTTTTTACGATCATTGATGAGCTCATCAGTGCAAAGTATACGACCTTCAAAGTGGGCACTCTTTTGCTGTCTTATCAATTCGCGATCAAAGATGTTTTTCATTCTTTAACGTTTAATTGTGATTTTTTTTGAATTGGACCGTAATATTGTGTCTGCGATAGGCCAAATGTTTCTTCCATTTACACTGTTGCTTGGATTATGCCATCTAAAGACAGTGGAAGGGGTAATGTGGATAACGAGAACTTCCAAAATAAGTCACACAAATGAAAGCTGGGGGTCTCAAAAGACTATATTTGGCGAAATTTTCGATGCGAAAGAGTGCCTCCTGGTTTTATACATAAGAGCCGTCTTCTTCAGCAACTCCCACTGTTTTATGCCATCCCGCCTCTTTTTCGGGCCGACCCGCCTCTTTTGAGAATCAACGGCGGCAAAGGGGTTTTATTGCTTGGGTCTTTGACCATTTCATTTCGTTTTTCCTTCAGTTTCGCACTAGTAAGCACGTCCACCTTTATATTTGATGATCTTTCCATATACGGCCCGAATTACCCCTATCACTGCCTTCAATGTATAAGTATGAAACATTCACGTGCGTCCATGTGCATTTCCATCTAGTCTTTGTCTATTTGAAGTGCACTTCCAAATCCTTCCCCACATGAAGTGAATTCGCATACGTGGCGTATCTGAACAAAACCGTTCATTAATCGCCGATGTACTTTGTCTCATATCGGGGTCTACAGCAGATTGAGCGATGGTTATTGTCTGATCATGCACTATTTTCCTATCGCCGATAAATCTAGTTTGACAAATGGGCTGTTTTTCATGGGTTTTTCAAACACATTCTTGGTGAATGTTTCATTACTATCGCTTTACACATTCCCGGTGAATGTTTCATTACTATCGCTTCGCTCATTCTTCACAAGCTTTACTCATTTGCTCAACAGAGACCATTCTTTACACAACTCTGCAGATGTTCATCGTTTTCCGATTCACACGCTGTAAGGTCTGGTGCGGTTTTATTGACTCTTCACCGCCTTCCATCAACAGACCTTGTCTGATCTTCGCTCACTCAGCGTAACATGCAGCAGTCGACCACAATAGCAGTTGTTCACGAATTTTTCACCCTTTGCCTCCTTGATTTTGCATTTTTCGGAGAGATACTGGACTATAGAAGGTGCATGATATTCTCGACTGAGCTGCATTTAAGGATACGCCACGCATTCAACCTTTGAGACCATTTGAAGGTACTCTACCTTTTCAATGAAATGTCCGTGCAGTTTTGATGTGACTTGACCATAGCCCGGATAACTTGCCTATGTTTTTACTGAACTCCGTGTATTCCTTGTACAACTTCGTGTTAGGCATCACTGCATCGTATTTCTTTTCCAAATGAGTTTAACATTCATTGTCGACCTTATGTTTGACATTTGCATCTCCTTCGGAGGCCTAACAAGCGTGAACCTCGTCATTTATGAGTTACCCACCTACTTACCCCTTCTTCTCCTTTCGCATCCCAGCGAGCTTTACACTCTTCGGAAATTCCATCAACGATGAAGCATAGACTGATTTTCTCTGTTATTGTAGTGGTAGATACAAAGTAACTCAATGAGATGTTGTCTCAGTATTTCTGACAAATGTGTGTGTGTCATGTAGCATTGCTTGGAATGGGTCAACATTCGACCTTTGTTCAGAACCTTCTAATATTATCTGGCTAAATACCACTTAAGAAGCCAATCTACACTAAAAAGGTACACCTCCCGATGATCAGATGAGTCGACTTACATTCTTGGCACAGTAGTTCCTTGGGTAAGTAATCGGATTGCACCCTTTTCCCGCCGCCATGGTGCGCTGTTACGGCGCCACATCTGCTCAAAGCTATTTCGACCACACTCATTTTACATACTTGATCAGTAAGGAAGCTCAGCGAGTGTGGTCGCAATAATAAGGAGCAGGTGCAGCGCCCTGATGTCGCACCGTAGCGCGCGAAAAAGGTGCAGCCTGGACAGCCACTTTGGGAACTGCTGCTTAAGAAGGTATGTCGATTTATCTGGTTAACGCGGAGTGTGCCTTTGAGTTGAACTGTGGGTTTTGATACAGTTCCAAGTACCTTTCAGTCGTTCATAGAATACATGTCACTGTAGAGAATGGCAAGAGGTGGCTAATTTTCGATCAATCATTGATCGATCATATCACGTCGCACATTGATTCCATGATTTTGTCAGTTACCCAACTGTAATACTGCTCCCAATTTTTGCACAGACAACTGTCAGGGAGGCAATAATCGTTGAAACTAGTTGTCTGAACATTGGTTGTACAAAAATTAGGAGCGGCTTTGCGCCCGTGTTCTTAGTCCCTCTGCTATGAATCATTTCGTTCGCTTTCGCTGGAATGGATAGAAACGCGGGTTTTTACAAGGGACAATACGTAAGCCAATATTAATAGCTCTTCCTCGGACAATTTCATACTCGTTCATTTCGAACAGAAGCTGTGAATGTACCATTGGGAAAAGAGTTAGAATATTTCACGAAACCTTGAAACTTACTGTGTTGTATTGACAACATCCATAGTACACCGATAGTCGAGGACTCCTCAACAGAGAGGGTCGTATTCGACGGGTGGGGGGGGGGTCAAAATTGCAGAAGTCAACAGTGGTTTGAGGCAGCATGATATGCGGAGTGTGCCGTCACCCTCTTATGTGAGAAAATGTGATTGAACTGGAGTGATTAATACATAAATTACGATAATAAAATACTTAGTTATACTATGCAATCGGCATTCGTTACTGATACTGTGAAGGGTGTAGATATCGAAAAAGAGTCATATTTGGGTCCCCGTTGAGGAGGGGGGGGGGGGGGCGTACTGAAACGGCCATTTCCTCTACACCTAGGTGTGGTCAAATATTGATGGAATCAAAGTAAAAAACTTACTGCGGTTCATACTGTGGAATGAGCTATAAATTCGATTTAAATTCAATACAGCTCAAAAATTATACATATTGATTCATAGGATGAGATTGTAATGCATTGGGTCTTTGATAGTTGCCGATCTTCGCTGCCGCCCGCGATACGACTTTGGGTTCAGACGGGACTTGAATCCACACTTCATGCTTCCCTGACATACATATGTGCCCATCCATTACACCAAGATGCTTCTCACGATTTCTCAGCTTTTGCCCGTTACTTTGCTTTCCTGTAATGACATTATAATTTTATGGTAATAATTCTATGTCTAGCGAAGGTGACAGGTTGCGTGCACCCCACCCTCATGGTGCCGGATGAAATTTCGCATTGACGCCCACCCAGGCCAGCCATCCTTCCGTCCCTCTGGAGTAGGTGAATTACTAACAGACTCGTCTGGGAGGATAAAATACCGACCTGTGCAACGGCGGGCCCGCAAGTCATTGTATTGCCAAATCGCATTCACATATTCACCAGCCACCACGATTCTGAATGGAACTAGAACTCACGGCGTATCCTGCAGTAGAGACGGTTAACTTCAAAAACCCTACTCTTTTACCGGTTGAGCTGACGCACACTGCCGCGCGCGTAACATCATGGGCGTAAATCGGTCGACCGGAATTGCTTTTTTTCTATAAATTTACTCAGCACCCATCGCCACATCACGCTCCTCCCAATTTGGGAGGGTTTCCGCTCGCTTCAAATACGTTCTAGCTGTCGACGTTGGTCGTTTCCGATTTTTTCCTGGTTTCTAGTTACTTTGGAACCGAGTTATAAAATTTTGTTGTAGAGAGAGACCCCCATCTGGGGCGCGCTCTCCCACTGTTTCCAGGTCTATTTCATGACTTTCAAAAATTCATGACTGACCTTAGCCCATTTTTCCCCACGTTTGGATCACATTGGAATCTGATTAAGAATTTTCGGTATGAAATATTTCGGTGCACGCCCCGCCCACAGCGGGTGGGTCTTAGCTTGGTCCATGTGTGCTCTTTACTTCTCGCTCCATGCCCTACCCATCACATACTTGTCTCCATTTCCACATTCCACATTCTTTTATGCTTGATTCCTCGGAAGACGCAGGGACGGCTGGACGGAAGACAAAGCGTTTTATATTAATGAGGATTTTGTTTTAATTTAATTTTATACCTTCTGCCGCACTCTTTTCGTTATTATCAGGTTTCTATCTATTTCAATGGTACGAGTCACAGCAGTAGAGGAACTTTACGCTTCATCCTACTCCCTACTCCTGTGCACAACTTTCTAATCAGTGACGAAACCGGGCGCAGATCTATGAAAATGATCCTAGACGAACTCTTTGTTGTTGTTGTTTCGCGATTTTGTTGATATTTACTATGAACATAACAAATGAGTGAGCGTTGAGTGTTCAAGTTCATTTTCAGAATGTTCTCCTCGCGACTGGCCAAAGCCGGTGCGGTGGTGGGCATAGCCGCCGCCACCTATTACTCACTTGATGTTGGTAACGAAAAACGCTTCAAGAGACAAATGGTAAGCGTTTTTGGCTGTTGTAGCAGGTTAAGTAGCCGTGCATGCACGGGGTGTGTACCCTTATGTCAGGATTTTGCACGACGACGAGCGGTTCGTTCGCAGTGTTCCTTCAGTGCGTTCGCATTGTTTCGCTTGCGACATGCCGCGGTGCGAAATCCTGACATAAGGGTACACACCCGCATGCACTCACCTAAGGTGGCAACTGGAGCCCTTCACTGTTTAGTTGGATTTTTTGTTAATACGTGCCATTGATGCATCGCACAAAATTGGGTAGCTGTAGTCAAGAGTCATGGGTGGCGCATGTCACGGCGATGTTTTTGGCACTTTACATGTGTATCGCGCATATTATCTTTGACAGACTACGATTAGCGACTGGCGACACTGTAAGTGACTGCTGCATCGGCACACGGATAAACAGATATGCGCCTTAGAACAATGCAAACTGGAGCCCTTCACTGTTTAGTTGGATTTTTTGTTAATACGTGCCATTGATGCATCGCACAAAATTGGGTAGCTGTAGTCAATTAGTCGAAAGTATTGGGCAATGAGCTTGAATAATGTCTGACGTCACAATACTTACGAATTACATCGATTCTGTTTTATCTCTATCTCAGTATTCTCCATCATCCTATCGTTATATAGCTGATCAGTCTAGTTACTTGGACCTATCGATATACTTGCTATAGCTATGCGGTTGTATTCCTCGTTCATAACTACTCATCACTGCAACTCCTCTGCAAGCGCGCACGAAGAGGCGTGGCCACCTGTGTTCTTACTAATCCGAGTGTCTTGACCTACATTTGAAACTTTACACTTCGAATGGCTTATGTCATGCGTCATAATGGAGCGTAGCCATATTGTAAAGATGCTCATGTGGTGATGAGGATCATATGAAAGTATAGTAATGAAAATTGGGTGCTATCGCGATGAGGGGGGGGGGCATCTCATAGAAAGTAGCTTATCTGAACATCTCGGAGGGATCTTTGAGGGGTCAACTGCATATCATGCGTATAATTTTGCCTAAGCACTAGAGTGGGAAAGAAGGGGTTTTTCCCCCTAGGTTGAGGTCAAAATCATGTCCATAGTGGGATACCCCCCTATATTGAGATAGCACCAAAAATTGTTTTGTGGATACTTATATGAGTGCGGTTCGGTAATAAGAAATAGTGCTCATTGGCTGATTTCCTCTTGTCTTGAGTATGCTCGTCTATTGTGACTTTACCCTCTATGAAAGGGTTAACCATGATCATTGTTTTCATGGTTTAGGTGGGCAGAGAATGTCTGAAAATTCAAAAGACGAAGTTTCTGCAAAATTTGAAGGCGAGGTGTGCTGAGCGTAAGGTGGTCTCCGACCATTGCGCATTCGTTATTAAGCTGCATCCACAGTCGGCGATGCGATTGCAGCAATGCACGCTGACGCGATCAGTTCACTCATGGTGGCAGTAATGGTGGTGGCAATTGTCTATGGCGGCCAGCACAAGCCAGTTAGCAGCTGGACCTTGAGATGTAGCAATCGCGATCGCTGCCATCGCGTCGCCAAGTATGGATGCAGCCTGCGGTCTCTGCGCTTCTGAGGATAAGGCTCCAGTGACGGTCAGTGCATCCTCGCCCATCCCATTACAGTCACTCCCGTTTTGATGAGAATACATAGTATATGTGGGGTAGGGAATATTAAAGGCATGTGAAAATCTATTACTTTTTCAGAAGGACTATTTTGCGGTACGCACGGCTCATGCCGGCAAGCTCGCCGAGTTGAATAAAAGGCCACCCAATGCTTTGCCGTCGAGAAAAGAAATAGTTGATGCTCTAAAGGTGCCCATGTGTTTACTTATTTTTTTTTCAAAATTGAGCTACTCGATTAATTCACCTGTTTGTTTCAGAATGGAGAGGAATATGATGTCTTAGTAATTGGCGGAGGAGCCACTGGTGCTGGTGTCGCCCTTGACTCTCAGACACGAGGTTGGTCATTTTCATTTTGCCCCGAATTACTTATTTGGAGGCGGTTGGGCACGATATTCTCGAATGGACGAAAAGCGTCCAGTTCGTCTAAAGACGGATTTATACAAAGAGGCGCTGCGGCATTGCCAAAGCATCTTTGATCACAAGAAATCCACATTGCGACTACATCAGTTCCCTGTTTTTTCCTCCCCGCTCTGATTCTGAAGGCTATAGAAGGGATATTATCATAATTAATCGCGATTGAAGTAGAGATGGGAAAGAAAAAAGCGAAAGAAACAGCACGAGGCGACAAGCACGGAAATGGAACAGTTTCCCAATTGCTGGACACGATCGTCGGCGCCCCCCCCCCTTGCACCGCCACCACATATCGATTGGAGTCGCGCGAATCTGTGGTTCATGGCGGTCATGTGCACAACGTGACAGCTCCTTACTGTAAGAGAGGCTCTACTGAGGTCCGCTGGTCAGCGTAGGGCTATTAGTAGGTTAGTGCGCACATAACTGCTAATATCGCTAAGTATGGTCTTTTCTGCACACCTAGGGTGCTTTTATAGCAGGTACCTTTGCCATAGATTTCTGCTGCCTGAAATTAACTTCACTTAACCCGTACAGGACTGAAAACTGCATTAGTGGAGCTGGACGATTTCTCGTCGGGTACGTCGTCGAGGAGTACAAAACTTATTCATGGCGGTGTAAGATATCTACAAGCGGCTATTATGAAAGCAGATTATGAGCAGTACCGAATGGTTAAGGTGAGAAAATCCTGAAGGCCCTTCCAGTTGCGCTCCTCATAATGTTAAATCTTACAGGAAGCGTTATTCGAACGAGCAAACTTACTCGAAATTGCACCTCATCTCAGTGGACCACTACCTATTATGCTCCCTATTTATAAGTATGTCCTATAGTATTAATTCTTCCTCCCTTACTAGAATTTCTAGATTTAGAAATGGATTTTTAGACTCTGGCAAGTCCCTTATTATTGGATTGGAATTAAATGTTATGATTTGGTATCTGGTAGACGAGTACTAAAAAATTCATTTTTCATCAGTAAATCGAAGGCAATGGAACGGTAAGATAAGTTTTTAATATAAAAATTCGATTGAACTCCATTTTATTTCAATTGTACCATTGTTTTGTGCATGAACATTCCGCTCCTCTACTATGCTATTTCAATTTTGTCAAAAAGACCTTATTAAGGTTTCCTATGCTGAAAAGCGAATCGCTTAAGGGTGCATTAATCTACTACGATGGCACACATAATGATGCCCGAATGAATCTTGCAATAGTACTAACTGCTATAAGGCACGGAGCCAAGGTAAGCTGTCAAATACATTAGGCCGCTTCCATACTTTGCGCACCGACGCCGTCACGCGCGTGACGGCGTCGGTGCGCAAAGTATGGAAGCGGCCTTAGATCTCACCCGGGTGGCGTCGATCATGTATTTTCTATAAGCAGTAGTGACGGCGGGCGGGGCCGAAATTGCAAGTCAACTCTAGTAATGGGAGGGACACATTGCCGGAAGATTTCCGCTGATCGTCACACAAATCTTTATGCTAAATGATTTTTATTCTTCGGGATTCTTGCTCGGCTCCAGCTGTCCATAATTAGCAGGAAATTTAAACGATTCCCATTTCTGGCATGATCTCCAAAGAAATAGAGGGGGAGGACGTATTGGTTTTGGGGGTAGAACTTTGATCGACCGATCCACACGCTTGAAAACCAGCCCACCGAGCAGATAGTTCTATCGATCAGCTCGAGCGGCGACGGGGTAGGGTCATATTGAAGTACTCCATTCTTTTGACAATATTCCTAACTTTAATGTCCGCGCTGTCGTATGAATGTGGTCTTTGAGTGGCATCGCACCTTCCTCATTAATGGGTGTCTCTCGATCGATTAGCTGACCACCATTGAGAAGTGCGCTGTAATGAGTGAGACTCCACCCACCTGCAAGGCGTCGTCATCGCTTAAGGAAATTATCCCCGAAAATTCCATGATTCTAATTCCTTTTTAACATCACTCTACTAAATAGAGTACATGAACTAAAACACGAAAATGACCGTGGAATTTGCTTTGTTCCAAAGCAGAAATCGGAGAAGTGGAAGAAGAGCAACTCATTCAAATTCCCGCCCAGCAACTTTGGAACAGCTGTCGGCAAGAAGAGCACAGCTCGAGTTTCCGCGCTCAAAGCTGGTTTGCTTTTCACTAGCGACCCTGACTGCGTGACCGTCGCCTATTTATTTCCAGCCCCCTTAACCGTACCCCCTCGAGCGCCCCACTGACGAACGTCACTGTGAGGAGTATGTGTGATCCAAAATCTTCTTTTTTCTTTTCGCGTGAACCTTTGCATGCGGCCCTCAGTAAGCAAGTACACGATGAATATAGAGGAAATTTCTGTGGACGATTCTTTTGGAAGCTATCTTAGCAGTACTGCAATTTTGATCTTCTTCACTTATAATTATTGGGATTCAGTGCGCTAATCACGTGAAAGTCGAGCGTTTGCTCAAGGATGCTAATGGAAAGATATGCGGTGCCCATGTGAAAGATATGGTACGTCGGTATCCTTCTGTTCTTTACCGTTTGTAGACCAGTTCAATAGAAAATTTTCATTTTTTTGTAGATGTCCAACAATGAATGGGACATTAAAGCGAAAGCTGTTGTTAATGCTACCGGACCATTCACCGACACGATTCGTGTGATGGCCGATCCCAACATTAAACCGATTTGTGCCCCAAGTTCTGGTGTACACGTTGTGTTACCGGGATACTACAGGTGATCATTTGTAAGAAAAGAAATATTTTTATTTTTTCATTGCAAAATCATGAATATATAACTGCTTCAAATAGATATGTCGCTTGTTGTATGGATCGGGAAAGAGAGGGGGTAAGGAGGCACAGGAAAATATGATCTTCTCAATTTTTCAGCCAACTTTTATTAGTTGGCATCCTCATTCTTTACATCTTTCCAAAAGGTGGAGGTAACTGAACCTAACGATAAAAACAATAACTAAGAACAGCTCTTGTCGGCTCACACAAACTCCCTTTCCCCCAACCAACCACCCCCCCCCCATGGATCCTTACAATCGTCCAAATCAAATGAGATGGTTCTCATGTGACGCTATAGACCGGAATAGAAGTAGTTGGGATCGGAACATGACATTATGCCGAATTATCTTATTTTTCAAAAATTATAAAATTTTCGATCTTGTAAGCAGCTGCTTCTCATCATTTTATAGGTAGAATACTCAACTAAACGCTGTCTTTACGACTTCGAGTAGAAACGAAAAACATGGCGCATTCCGGGATTAGGCCCAGAAATCTCATCCTCAGTCTCAATTTTCATTAATTTTTTGGCTATTTTAGTCCATCGAATACCGGTCTTTTGGATCCTGATACGTCAGATGGTCGTGTGATATTCTTCTTACCATGGGAACGTATGACCATCGCTGGTACAACAGACAAGCCTTCAGAAGTTACATTGTCTCCCATCCCCACGGATGCTGATGTAGAATTCATTCTGAAGGTTGGTCAATTAAGAACATGACTGAAGCGTATAAAGACTATCGATATTGATTGATGTGCGCGCGAAAGCGTAAGTCACGCAGTGCACACCGGCCATGCCTTACAAAAGAAGCAACCTACGTTCAATAGTATATACTATTTTTTTTTATTTTTTAGTATAGATTTTTTGAGAACGGCAACAACTGGTTCATTTTTTTGAATCCTTTTAAATTCGTTGTTTCTTTATTCTTCAGTGCCAACCAGAATTCTTATGGAACGTTTATTGGTCGACGTTTCGAACAATTCGTCGTTATCAGGACCTACAACTTTTAGTTCTTGAAAACGTCGACCAATAAACGTTCCATAACAAACCTGGTTGGCACAGAAGAATAAAGAAACAACAAACATCCATACATGCCCAGGTTTCAAGAAGATCGAACATGGGATCTACTACCCTTTAAATTTCGTTTTAGGAGATCCGTGGATATTTGTCGAAAAGTGTATCTATTCGACGAGGTGACGTGATGAGTGCATGGTCAGGATTACGACCACTTGTACGTGACCCGAACAAGAAGGACACGAAAAGTATAGCCAGAAATCACATTATAGAGGTGAGGCAGCCGTTTTTATATGTGGTGCAACAGTGTCTCTCATCGGTGCGTTTTGAGCGCCCTGTGGTTTAACAAAAAAAAAGCCCTTTAATGATTGTTAATGCTGAATAATGCTTGAATAATGCTCAGATTTCGGATACGGGTTTGATAACGATTGCGGGTGGAAAATGGACCACGTACAGACATATGGCTGAGGAGACAGTAGACGCTTGCGTCAAGGTGAGCAGTAAGCGTTACTGGAACACACTGTAATATTTAGGGTTACAAAACATTGTCGTTTATAAATGATTTTTATTCCGATTATTGAATGGAAAACGGGATGTGTGTAGTCGACGGAGAGCGTGTAGTAGGTCATCCCATTTAAACCTGCATAAACGTCGTAGGACTACTGGTAAAAGTGAGCGGGTGTATATCGTTAGGAGAGAAACGTCGCGTGGCCGTGTTCGGCAGGCGACGGGATGGTGCGAGCTATGCGCGCCGTATTGGATGGGTCTTGAAGCGATGACAGTGCTCTACGCCTCATCCTATGCGTAATCGCTTCAGGACTTAACTAATACGGCGCGCATAGCTCGCACCATCCCATCGCGTGCCGAACACAGCCACGACGTTTCTGTCCTAACGATATACACCCAAAGTGAGCGGGGTAAAGCCTCTGCTTTGATTTTGATTCGGTTGGTACATTTGGTTATTACACTATCTTTGGCCAAAATGGCTGAAATGAAATGAAAAAGTGTATTCAAGCTTCGATTTAGTCGCCGCTCTTCAGACCTGCAAATGAAATATTCAGAAACTCAAAAGGTTTTTCGTTAGTGAACATCAACGTCGAATCATCGAATATGACGTCATGGAGAAAAAATCCGTTTAAATTCGAAAGCCAGTGATCAAATGGAAGATGGGGGCTCTCCAAGTGCTAAATCTCAGAATTGGCGCAAGAGAGCAAAGAAGGAAGCAAAGGACATGTGATGGTCAAGATGAGACCCATGATCTTCATTCTGCGCCTGGAAAGCGGGTGGGTGAAATCACAGTACAAGTGGCACAGCGCAGATATTGGAGCATTGCCAAGTTTCCCTACGAAACTGATGTTCCTCATTCAACTGCCAGCCGAGTTCTGCTCACGGAACTGAAGGTGCTTAACAAGGTGTGCGTAAGGGAGCCTTATCTTCTTCCAGAAGTACAAGTCCAGGAATGAATCGTTTCTGCAGCAACAATGTACTCCGTCTTTGACGTTCCCCATGACTGTTAGACTTTCTTCGGTTATCGATGAATGTCAAATACACCGAGCCCAAAATGCACAAGTGTCGGCCCCGGAGCCGTGCCAATGATGAGTCCCATGAGCAGCTACGTGGATTTGTGATGATGCCCATCATAGCAGAAGATTTTCGCAAAGGCATTGGTTCTTTAATCTCCAAATCGATCCCTCTCCCGAACGTGTGATGGCATTTGAACCTAAAACTTTGCCACCTTTTCTTTATAGCGATATACAAAGCAGTTGGCTTTAAAATTACAAATTCCACAGGTTGTCGCCTGGTACTGTCGATACATTTCGAAACACTTTTTCTTCAGGCACACAATTTGAAACCAACGAACGGATGCGTTACGGCTGGTCTCATGTTAGAAGGTGGACACGAATACGATCCACTGATGTACATTCACCTTGTACAAGACTACGGTCTCGAAGTTGATGTGAGTTTCAGAGCATTTTGATCGATAGTAACGCCCAGATGGTTATCACTGGGCCGAAGTGGAAATTTCTATGGGTAGAGGGATAAGTCGCATGAGAAGTGCTTTTTTCAGGGAATTTTGGATACATTTTGAAATCTCGAAACTTTTGAAAATTTCGAATCTTTGGAATCTGCATTCCGATTAAAAAACACAGGGTCAAAGCATCAATTGCACTTGGTTGTCTGAGGATGCCAATCTTCAGGTGGCACAGCATTTGGCACACACGTACGGTGATCGAGCGTACGTGGTGGCACGTATGTGTAAGATGACCGGCAAACGATGGCCAATCATCGGCAGTCGCCTTCATCAGGAATTCCCCTACTTGGACGCAGAAGTACGTTTTTCTACAGTATTACATTAGGCAAAACATAGCGATTCATCTCTGCTAATAGCTAACGAACATCTAAAAGAGGGTGAAGCACTGGTTGGGGAATCGCAGTGGGTAGTCGTGTTTCGAGTTAGTTAAAGGAGTATTTGACGTGCGTCGCTTAAGGAATTTCAAGCAGGCTACGGTTTTTGTTTCCGACGGAGGTAATGCAGCTATACAAAGTATGCCTATGATCGATCGAAAACTCTTTTAGAGACCATTTTTGATATATCGAAACTATTTATCATCAGTAATAGGTATGGGGGAGGGATTGTATATCGGTACGGGTAAGGAATTGTATATCGCAAAAAAAATTCCATAACACCATGCTTACTTTTCCTAAATATCAATTTTTATATGATATAAGCAGGGTTGATAATTTCCTTATTTTTCGGTCAGTGAAGTGTAATGTAATCGTAACTCACTCAATAGTGGTAATAGTGCACTAAAGGAAGAGGGATGTGTATCGTTAGGACAGGATTTTGCGATCTTGTGTGCGGCGAGAGCCTCTTGAAGACACCAAGAGGGGTAAATTTGGCAGCTTGTAGAGTATGTTCAACAGTGGTGTTCAACAGTGTGACAGTGGAAAAAGAACTAGATAAAACGGCGAAAAATCGAGGAATATGAACCCGAAAATCCTCCTTACCTCTCGCGCCCCTCTATGTCCCTAGGCGGTGTTAGACTGCAGACGGGTAAGAGCCAAATTAACCGGCTACAAACGATGTCCCGCCCTCGCCGGTAACTCGCGCGACTGATGAACTGCAGAACGAAACGTCGTGCTGCGGGACCATGACAAGATACTAGGCTGCGCTTTTTCAAGTTTCGTTTTTTTTACGTATTTTTTGCGAGTTTCGTCAAATATCACCTCTTCTGAAGTGGAAGGTTTGTTTTGTGAGAATGTGTTCCCAGTTCTCACTTTCTCCTCACTCCTGGTGCCGTTAAATAAAGCGCACACACGGTAATCGCTCTCGGACTTTACTACCCACAATGCCTTTAGCTCCTGCATCGTCCTGCGAATCCTTCTCGGAAAATACACGTTATATCGTCCAAAGACGCTACGCTATATCGTCGGCGATTGAATTAGCCGCTATTAACCCATTCGTATTACCGCAGCAAGCTCGTAGTATCAATGGTATCAATGTTCAGGTACGATACGCCGTGCGAGAATATGCTTGCACAGCCGTCGATGTGATTGCAAGACGAACGCGACTTGCATTTCTGAACACATACGCCGCCCATGAAGTTCTTCCTGAAGTGAGTTTAAGTTCTTTTGGTGAGGAGATGGTATTGTAACGAGAAAGAAGCCGAAACGCTCAGCTCACGGATTTGTTAGCTAATGGTAGCACTCGGAATCAGCTGAAATTATGCGAATTTATAGTTTGTATCATAGACGTAGAATAAAACAAAGGAGTTCATAAGTTGTGGTCCCTATTGAACGATTTGCATCCAGACACCCAGAAAGATAGCATATGCTCCTCCAGCGCGATTTAAACTACCCGCACGCGACCGCACGCTCGAATTCCATGTAATGCGGCACGGTTCACCTCTTTTTTGAAACTGTTAAGCTTGAGCTGGTCGTTTTCTTCGTCGTCATTAAAAAACTTCTTAAAAGGGATCTCATATGTAGGACGGGTCCTTTCGGAGTAGGAGCATGCAGTGACAGCTTTTCATTACAAGGTGCAGAGATTTAGAGGACGTCAGCATCACGATGCCAGCCTTCATTAAACTTCGTACCAGGTTGTTCGCATCATGGCTGAAGAACTTGGTTGGTCATCATCAGAGCAACGTACTCAATTGGAGCGAGCTCGTCAATTCATCGATCTTGAAATGGGTCAACTCGCCAAACAAAACGCTGCTAGTAATGTCTCACTTAATCTCACCAAGTGGGTTATTTAACAAATTCAATTTTAATTTTCATTCGTAGGTTCATAATCGTAAAGGAAGATTGATTACGGGATTTTTAATCGACCTCGCAAAAAGGCTTTTGGTATTAAAAACAGCATGCATTACGCTTGCAAATGCTATGGGGAACTTGCCTGGTCCGTTCCGAATTGGGGAAGCAGTCGCGATGCAGTTACGTTAACTAGTTACTGCAAAGTACGGGAAGTAAAAGCTATTGATCGATCAATCAAACCGCGCCGCTTCAGCGCGGCAGGGTGTTCCATTTATAGAACTGTCTCACCAGGATGTTGTTTTACTTTGAAATCTCTCTTTTGAAAGGCCCCGGTAAACACGAAGTTCGTGCAAATATCAGAAGTCCGCAACGGAATCCGCGTCCTCTTCCCTCCATTGGACATTTAGGAGCGAATTTTTTTTTGAACTTTTGCTCATTGGTGAAATCAAGGATTTCAAATTCAGGAAAGAACCAGAAAAGTCAGAAAAGTCATCGTCATCGAAGACTGAAAAACCATCATCAAAAGAATCACAAAAATCATAGAAATTTGAGAGAAGCGATTTGCTACCCAAGATATCCTATTGCTAAGAGATCTGAGATATAAGAGTAAAGTGTTTCCCCCAGGACAATACACATTTCTCAGCTTTTTTCTTTTTTTAGGTGGGGGGGGGGGGCTGGTTATTGGGAAAAAGAAGTAATGCACACCGTGCAAGTAAAATGCATAAAATTCAGTTGAAGCTCCTGAAACATATATTGCACTCACCAGGGCTGCGTTTATACTCGATGATGCAATCAATATTGCTAAGAATAAGTGCACTGTCGCGACCAATACGGTTACATGCGCGGGCCGGCGCAACTCTTGCACAATAAGTTTTCAGATTGTGAGGATTTTTGTTGTGAGGTCATCGTTCCTACGATTGTGACGCAAGTATAAATGTAGCTTGAGCAGTTCTGAGTGCGCTTAGGAGTTGGAGAAGTCTGATTTCCTGTCACACGCACAAATAAAAGAACACTCTATGCTATACGCGATCTTGCACAATTGACGTTCCGCTAAGAATTTTTAGGCTATCGACATGACTTCTGTTCGTGAAAGTGTTTTCTTTTTTTTTCTGAATAAGTCCATGTCGCATGGCAGCATCCGTGGATCTCTTTGTTATTTTTACGTGATACAGATGCCCACCTCTGTACTTTATATATTTAATATGGGCGAGTATTTCTGTTGCACGATACCTCATAGCGGGTAGAAGGCTCGTCTCCTGATGAGCGTGCTACGAACTTTACCCTCCTTGGTAATTAGTCATGCCTTACTTCCACTGGGTTTGATCTGCTGATGGACGCTCGTCGGCTTTTCTCTTTCTTTCTGTGGTAGTTTTTGACGGTGTAACAACCGTTTGGCAGAATCCTCTATCTTTTCTTGGAGATCCCGAATTTTTCGTGGACAGTCTGCTCTTTCCACCAAGAGTAGGTAAAGCGTCAGTCCCTTGCTTTAACTTTATAAGGTCGCCATGCTCGATTAAACTCTTCTGTTTTTATACGCAGCCGATGCGTGCAACCTAGAAGCATTGCACGTTGTTGGTTCCTAAGGCAATCTCATGTCCTAAAATAAAAAAAAAGTTCGGCTAAAATCAGGCCAGAACATGGTAATCGTTCTGGGACCCACTTACATGAGGTACCACTGGCTCACACGCATCATGCCGTCGCGATGCAAAGTTCCTCCTGGTGACACAGACCAGCGTCGATGGCTAGCTCACTCTCGCCGGTGTATTACTATGGGAACCTTGGAAGTATCGCGAAACACTCTTTCATTGGGTTCGGGCCACGTATTCAATCCTTCTCGTGCGTCACTAATCCTCGTGCCCACACTTTTCCTTTTCCTTATTCCACATTTTAAATACTTGCTGAGTCCGGTGATGGCAGTTCATCAGTCCGCATTCATACTCAGCACCAGCGCGTTCATAAGCGGCGAGGCAAAGTGGAACGGGGAGGTGCTGAGACGGCACAGGTAAGGAGGTAGCATAGCACTGACCGAAACGCAGAGACTCAGCCACGCCCTTCTGCAAGTATCGCAGAGTATAAACGCCGCCGTACATATCGATTGAATGCGCGCAAACTCAGTTCGTATTCTAAAATACGCGCACTACGCAATGCAACTCGGCTGAAATGGTCACTTTTCTAACACTCAGGTTTTTATAGGAATCTTTGTAATATCCGCATCACATTCGCAATTGACACAATTCATGCTGTTTTTTCCAAAAATAAAAAAAATTCTTTCGGGTCAAATCAAGTTGGGGGGGAGACGCAATTTTGCGTCAAGGTCGAAGCTCCTTTCCCTCCCTAGGCTTAGGCTAAAACTGATATCTTCTCCTTCCACATGAAAAAGCATCTGTCAAAGCATAGGTTTCATCTGCTTTAGCCTAAGCCTAAGGAGGGAAAGGAGCTTTGACGTCGGTGAAAATTTGACGCAAAGTTGCGTCTCCCCCCCGACTTGATTTGACCCATTCTTTCAGTTCCATTATTTTTCAAAGGCAAAACTTTAAAGCTTCAGAGAGGAAATGCAAGCAGCCAAGGACCGTTTCAACAAGTTGGACAAGGACAACAAGGGACACATCACTGTTAACGACCTCAGGCGTCACTTTAGGGTTCGAATTTTTCCAAAGATTATCAGATGGTTTTTCATAATATTTTATGATTCAATTATTGACGTTTGATTATTTTCTGTTAACTGTTTCTTCTTAAAATATTTGGGGAACATCCAGTGGGTAATTTTTTGGTAAATTTTTGCATTGTTTCGTTGTTTTATTTACGATTTTATTTTTTCGAAGTAAATTTTTGTGAATTCCAGGAACATAATCAAAAGATTGATGAACGAGTACTGCACGAATTATTGAACGAAGTTGACTTGAATAAGAATGGTGAAATCGAGATTGCTGAATTCTTCCAGGTGACGGAAACTGTTCTACGCTCTTTAAACTTCAATTTTTTGTTCCAATTCAATCCATTATTTCTGTCATTTTATATCATGCCCAAAGTTCACAGCAATTACATAATGATCAAATTTCAGCTGTACTCTGGATTGAAAGGTGGACAAATCAGTGCCAATCGTTTGGTATTGTACCTGGATGAGATGCATGGAACACCAAGCGTGAACCGATCTGGAGGCGGTGTCTAGATCTTACGTTTTCCTGGTTTTTTCCTACTCATCCTCCTCCTCATGTTAGCTGTTGCCCTTCCAGTGTATTGATGATTTCTTCGTGACCATGAGCTAAGTAGTTTTTTTGTATTACATAATAGATTTTGAAGAGATCTCGCCATAAAGGGCCATTGGGATGCTTTTATAGCACAAAATATTGAAAGCGCACTTTATCAGGTCAACCGCCTCTCTGCGTTTTATGATGCTCAACTTTGAAGGCGCATTCCATACTCACAAGGAGCTGTGCTGTATCGTAGTAGTCACGGGGAAATGTGCTGGCATGCGTGGCCGATATTGAGCCGTGTTCATACTTTACGGTGTTGACGCAAGGGCGTGCCTACGTGTCTCTGTGGTTGCCCGTTGTCGTCTCTGCACATCCTCCGTGCCACTGTGCCTCGCTGCCTGTGAACGCAGCCACGCCCTGGCCAGCGCTAAGTATGAACGCGGCCTTATTCACAGCCTCTTCCACAGATGACGACTAGTGCAGCCCATCCTATACGGAGTGAGTGCAATGTGTTTCAAGTAATGTCGGTAACAAATGCGCGAATGTTGTCTTTTGCCATTAACTACTATTAATTCGCTATGTGCTTGTGTTGTTTAGTGCGTGCAAAATGAACCTATTTTTGTATGCGTTAATCTGGAGAGTTCAGAAAAGGGGATAGCGACTTATATGGGCGCAGTTTTGGCAATGATCGAGTATTTCTCTAGGCTCTCTAGTCTTCTAACTGTGAATATAAAAATTTGTTTCAGTTTGTTTCATAAAGGTGATCTTAATCGAGTTGGTATATCTTTAGTGTTGGTAGCCTCTCCTTCACTTCTTCATAAGCGAAACGCTGTCTGACATCTGTCTATGGTGTATGTCACCAAAGCTTTCCAGAAAAGCTACATATGTGAAAAATTCGTAGTTTTGTTCCAGGTACCGTAAGTAGTTTATCTCTTTTTCCACATTTTTTTCATAACGGTCCACAGTTACTTTCGTGCAATGTTTGGAAGTGGGGAATGTGGGCTTCTTGGCGTAGTAGCCTCTCAAAGGCGGCACCTCTCGACACTTTTTGTCATTTTTGCACTTCAGTCAGAAATACTTCTCCGCTATACACACTACCATAACGCTAAAGAGGGAGCTCGTCAGTGGCCCACCATAGGATCTACCTCTACCACGACGTCCACGATAAAGCCAAAAAAAACAAACAACAACAAGTATTTCTACCATGATTGACCTTTTTCGCCTATATAGACGCCTCGGCCCCTTTGCACATATTGTTCATGAAAAAGTTTAAGCGTTTTGGTACATGGAGTTCTTGCAATATCTTCTTTGTAGTACTGGGCACCAGGAATGGTCGAAGCCCTCTCATAATCTTCTTCTCCATCTCCATCATCGTTTGTCTTTGACGATGTAAATGGTTCTGGATGATCGAGATTAGTTTCTTCAGTTTCGAGCTTGTACAGTTACAAGTGCCCTTAACTTGGTCACCGACTCAAACGTTGAATCGACTCCATTTGGCTGACTGCGAGGTACTTGCACATCCGAGGCCGCGATCATACTCTGCGTTGGCAGGGCGTGGCTGTGTTCACGGCAGCGAAGAAGAGTCGCACGGGAGAGGTGCAAAGATGACGCAGGCAACGAGGCAGGGTGGCATAAGCGGAAACGCAAAGACACGAGCGCCCTGTTGCCGTTGCCGCAGTGTATGAATGGCCTAAAATCTTCGGTTACTGGTGCATCTCGAAGTGAAATTGCTCTGACTACTTTTACAATTTTTCCTTGTTTATCAGTATTGGCCCATTTCTTCCCTTCCCCCCGCCCCTCACTTTATGTTGTTAGTATTCAAATGCCCACAGAGATCGTAAACTCGTTATGCTATCCAGATATGATTGAATTTTATTACATTTAACATATAATACCATAATACAATACGCTGGCACCTTCGTCGACACAACAGGAGAAATTCAATACAATAATTTAAATAAATTAGTTTTTTTTGTACATAACAGAAGGAGGCAAGTTTGATTGCACGGGCGATGTTTCAGGTAATGTCATAACACTAGACCAGGATGAAATGGAATCGAAAAAAATTGCAGAAATTCACACAAGCAAACAGTGGCTGTGACAGCTGACAAGATTGCGATATCTCCCGTGATTTGTGTTTGCAACGCATCTTATTGGCAGATTCAAGTGATACCGAACTAACCGGAACTACAGAGCAAAAAACCACCCTCCGTGATTCGATACATTGGATTTCAAATGCTACTGGCAACAAAACATGCATTCCAAGCTAAATATTAGGTTGTTCGGAAAGAAATGCGCGTTTTTTTGTCCATCTACTTCTCTTCTACTACAGAAGATTTTGTAAAACAGTTTTGTCTGTTAGAAAGAGAATTTTATTGCGCATCTTTTGAAATACTTTTGTCTATATCTACTTGTTTTTTTTCGAAGAAAAAATTCAAAAAAGAATTTCAATTTTTTTTTTCAAAATTTTGAAAAAAAAATTCAAAAAAATGCAAGACTCAATGCAATAAGCGGTAAGTATTTGTCGCCATGCGTATAATGTTTGCAGAAAGATTTGGCTGTATAAAGTGTCGGGCAAAGTTCCAGCGTTTAAAAACGGTAATGAAAGCTTGGATGACGAAGAACATGGAAGTCGGCCTCAAGTCGTTGAAACTTTTTTTTTCTTTGAAAAAAAACCAAGTAGACATAGACAAAGATATATGAAAAGATGCACAATAAAAATCTCTTTCTAATAGATTGAACTGTTTTGAAGAATCTTTTATAGTAGGAGAGAAAAATGGACAAATTCAACGCGCATTTCTTTCCGAACAACCTGATAATACCCTAATAGTCACATATCGCAGTAGAGCATTGAGCATAATGAATAAATCATGAGCTTATGCTTGAAAAGTCGTCGGTTGTAGAGATACACGTCTGACCGGAAAAAATGCTGGGTAACTAGTGGCTTGAGCCACAAAGCTTAAAAGAATCTTTATGAGTATGCACTTTCCTCCAAAGACTTAGACGGTAGACCAAGTATGTATTTATGTTGCAAGTTCCCCCTCCCGCCCACTGGAATGGACGGACATTCACAAATCCTTTTTCATTTGCGGAAGAGCGGAATCTCACTATTCCCGTTTGCACCCTAACAAAATACTGGAAAAATTATGAAAGCTTCTTGTCACCCAAAGGAACCTTGGAATGCTTAGCAGCATCGTAAGCTGACTAAAGATTATGAGAAAATGTCATTGTTTGCGAACAGGAAAGGGATGAGCTTCCGTATTGAATACCCAGGCATTCAGTGGCAGAATGTTTTCATCGGCGAATATTAAATATAGATATTTGAAGAGTTCGGCAAATAGAAATGATTGCTGTACATCATCATGCTCCACTGGAATGTTATAAACGTCTCGAATTCCAGAATAACCACCATCAACCTAAAATTGATATCAGGGAGAGACATATGAAAGATAAACGCTGCGTTGCAACGCAGAAGGAACCAATGCAACGCCGCGAAAGCAACACCCGCGGCGCGTCGCGGCACCGGTTCCTTCTGCTCGAGGAGCTGTAACAAATCTGTACTTCCAAAAACGCTCACCTTTGCATATTTCTCTAGTGCTAGCACCACATTCCACGCCCATTCCCGATACTTATCCTGTTTTGTGATGCGCCATAGATAGAACCATGTTTCAACCACCTTAATTTCGCACTTAGTAACACCTGCATTGAAGTTGCAGAGGGCCAAATTTACCTCTGGCCTTAATATGTAGTACTTTTCATTACTGGCTACACCTTTAGCCTCATTGTCGGTAGTGAATCGGAAAGCTTCTGGTCCAATTCCAATTGCTACAACATCGTTTCAGATAATCAGACGACTATAGCACAGGGCTCGCGAAAAAGTACAAGATATCAGAGTAAGTTCGATAGAAACTTACCACTCCGGATGTAGGACTCGTGACATGTGTGGGCTATTTTCTCAGCAAGGTCCAAGTAGTGATTCTGAAATTAGTCCTTCAAAAGAACTACTGAATTTTGTACGAATAGAATAGCAGTAATATTATTAGGTCTATGCAGAATAAATGGCCAAAACGGACCACTTTCTTCAAAACGCCATAACTTCGCTCAGACACAACTTTATTTGTCGAAATAAAAACCATTCGAATCTACACAACCTTGCCAACGATCTGGTAAAGAAAATATGCCATCATGATCAAATTCTGGATTGCGAAAATTAATGATCAACGATGGCATTTTCAACATGCATCGTTTCGGCGAACTCCTGACCCAGGTTTGCATCGAGAACCGGGAAAAAGTGGTAATTGGTCAGAGATAGGTCTGAGGAATAAGGGGGGTGAGGGAAAATCTCGATCAGTTTCTGCCGGGTGACTTGCGAACTGTGGGGTTTTGCGTTGTTTTGCGCACCCAGTAAAAAAATGATGCAGTTAGGCATCGAGCCCCTCCCTCACCCCCCTTATTCCCCAGACCTATCCCTGACGGATTACCACTTTTTCCGGGTTCCCGATGCAAACCTGCGGCAGAAAAATTATGCACGGTAAAAATGCCATTCTTGACTTTATTGATTCTCGCAATCCAGAAATTGATCGTGATGGTATATTTTCCTTACCAGATCGTTGCCAAAATTCTCTAGATTCGAATGGTTTTTATTTCGACAAATAAAGTTGTGTCTGAGCGAAGTTATGGCCAATTACGTTTCGGCCATTTATTCTGCATAGACCTAATACTATAGACGTACCGCAACACTAGCATTAGGCTCATTTGCTGACTGAAGCGCAAACATTCCTCCTGAAAAACAAGCAAGGTGCTCCATCTTATGCACCACTCGACTTCCGTGAAGGTTTGCAAAATACCTGTAACATGTAGTTTGGATCAATACAATGAGATATTTCTTTTAGAGAGATATCAAGAAAATTCGATGCATTTTTGATTATGAAAACAAATGTACTAAAAATTACGGTAGCGAAGAAAAATGAGATCAACCGGCCAAAAATTCTGAGAAATGGGACTTCCCTCGCAAGGCCAAATGTGGGTTTTCTCAACACCTGGGCAGTGTTATCAATATCAACTTTCTTCCAAGAAAGAAGATGGTACAATGACTAACTGACCATAAATTGCTCTGTTCGCTTTTGTACAGCATTTTCTTCTCCATAGCGAAAACAGCGGCATCGTACTCCTTTTTAGTTCGCTCATCTGTCTTGTCGGTGATCAGCCAGTGTTTGAGGAGGTATTCGTAAAAACTATCACCCAAAGCACCAATGGAATGGTCCACTAGAAACAGAACACTGGATATCACATTTGCCAAAGATGCTCAGCAAAATGTACGATAGAAGATCTTACACGATCCCCATTTGCCGGTTTTTGGGTTCAGATACAACGGGTAGAGCCCCTGAGGTTTGTCCATTTGAGTCAGGAAATCACGAATTCGCGAAATCTGCAATATTTCGTAGATTTTCATCACAGAAAAATAAGATTCCCAACTGTTACCTTTTCTGAGTAAATCTTATTACCAGTGATATAAGAAAGATAGTCAAATTCCAGTTGTAACGAACCAAACTCGGATAATATGGAACTTTGGCCACTTGCCCAACCATAATTTTTAGCAGAACCTCAAACACATAAGCACAATTCAGGAAAATAAGGCTAATTCACCTTAACCTGCATGTGTGACAAGTTCCGCACATTAAGATGCCCTGAGAAACCGTATGAAACTCACCAGTAGCCACATTAACTACCGCGAGGGGAATTCCCGTAGGTGTGTCAAAAGCGGGAAGTAGGAGCTTAGCTATTTCTTCTGCTTTTTCAACGTACATCTGTAGAGGGAAATTGCACTTCAAAGCTCAATAGCGATATCTGAGGTTTTGCTTACCTTATCCTTTGTAAGGGCATAGATCGATAGGAGACCACCAACAAATCGGATATTCGTTTCAAAAACAGACAGATCACCTTTCTAAAGAAAATGAAAATGGAATACTTGAAAATATTTCCCCAAAAATCATCTCAGATGCCTACTGCCGTCCTCTTGAAGTCTAGGCTATGCTTAATCCAGCTTCGAGCTTGTTCATATTCCTCCTTCAAACCCATGATCCACAACGTGTCAATAGCATCCACAATTGTCGCTCCCATATCTCCCATTCCAAACACCGAAGCGGAGTGTCCTTAATATCGATTGCATAGCACATGTAACTGGTGGGGAAGGGGATTATTCGATAAAGATTGAAAGGAGTGATTAGTAGATAGCGAAGAATGCTGGGTAAATGATTAGAAAAATCAATTTTTTCAGAACAAATATCCCAAGGGGCCAAACCGTGGTACAAAGAACCAGAGACTCATTAAAACGAGCAAACATTTGAAGTAAGACGAGCCAAAAAAGAAAAGTTGAAAGCTCAACCAACAAAGTGATGAAACAATGGGTGTTTACCCACCTGTTTTTGAAACTGGTCGTAATTCATTTGCACCCCATGCATACTTCCTATAGCTGTCCCAGGCGAACTTTGTCATCTGTAAATAGATCACATGTACCCCTATTGTCCATGGTTGCAATTGAGGAAAGTCAATAACATCAACACTACCTGCTTCACCGTTATCCGCCGCGCATCACTATCATCACCAGCAGCGATTTCTGGTTTAGGTATTGGTGGAGCGACGATTCCGGCCTCTTCTGCTTTCCTCTGAAGTTCTGCTGCTTGTTTTTCCTGCATGAGCCTCCTAAAAAATAGATTCAATTTTTATGAAATAAAAACAGTATTACAGACTCTTCACCGTGCTTCAAGATCTCTGACATGGGGCACGATGTGTTCCCTACTGAGTAGCTCATCGGTACCGGTAGATGGAAGCAGATACAGTGAAAGAAACGAGACCGCAGACAGAAATAGTATACCCATGGTTACCACGTATCTTTCACTCATCTTCAGCCCCATCGCCCGTGAGTACAGGCAGGGCACGGGCCTGAAAACTTCGATATTTGTGCAACGTGGAATTCGATTCAACATGCACTTCACACGTACAATACCGATTATGAATGCACGATATTCCATGAGAATGAAAAATGTACTATGGTGCTAGCCCTACATAGTCTCAAGAACGTCTAAGAACCTGTCTAAAAAAAGGAAAGTGCTTAGCATTCTGGAGAGGATTTTGTCGAGTGTCTACTGATGACTTGAGTATGTATCGATCGGAAAAGTGAAAAAGGTGAAGGTACACTAATTTGCAGCAATTTTAGGAAACCATCGCAATGATTCTTTTTATTTACAATGTCGTAGATCTTACTTACTTTCCACCCTCTAAGCAGGTATTATCACCGATTTACACCAGTAATTCGATGTAATCCACTTGTGTGAAGTAAATGATTGAGTTAATGAAAAATAAGTAGCGATCATAACCGTTTTTTTTTTCGAAAAGAAGGTGCCATCGCAGAGAGGGGGTGGGGGCATCTTATGAAAATTGGCAAACCTAATTATCCATGTGGGATCTTTGGAGAATCCACAGATCTGTAACTAAAGCGTATATTTTCCCCAATTCTCAGTAACGGAGAGAAGGGTATCCTTCCTCTTTTTGGGCTAAGGTAGAAATAGCGTTCGCAGTGGGATGCCTTCCTCTCCACCCCTCCTTGCGATATCACCAAAAATAAACTAAACCTCTCGAAACAACGATTCAGATTGATACGCTGCCAACGACGATCAATTTGAAAACCATAACCAACAGCAAAAGTGATGCGATCCATGCATATATGTGCGCTTTACACGTGAAAATCCAATAAAGCTAATAGGAACTCATCCGAACAGGATAGAAACGGAAAAATCGCTGGGTAGCTTATAACCATTCAAGCAAAACCGTTTCGACTTTCGAGTAGATCAGAAGGCCAGAAAACGAGCAAACAGGTGAGCAACTTTCACTTCGGAACTAAAGTGACTTTGGCTGGCTCCGTATATGGGAAATGGGCGGAAACAAGATGAATCAGGTACGAGCGCAAATGAAAAACCATTCAGGGTGTTCGAAACGCCTGCGAATTCGTAGTGCTTCAGCCACGGCAGCAAACAAAAGCAGGTAAAGAGCTTGTATAGAATATAAAAGGATTCCAAGGTGCGATGGATGCTGATGGAAGTCCTTACAGGAAACAGAGTTTAATCAATTGAATGTGATTTGAGTGAAATGAGCGCATAAGACTGGTCGTCTTCTTTGTTATAGAAATATTGTAACAAAAGACCCGCCGCTGCCCACACCGCAGCGATTACAGCGATTACCAGTATTTCACGAAAAAAGAGAAAGCACACACTGTTCGATATTGGTTCACAGATCAATGAATCGTGGAATGAACTGTTCAATGCCGCTGAATTTTTCTGTTATGATGGCTGCGGACGCAAAATTTTCACCGACGTCGAGGCTCCTTTCCCTCTCTAGGATTAGGCTAGAGCCGATGAGACAGATGCTCTTTTCATGTCAGAGGAGAGGATATGAATTTTGTCATAAGCCTAGGAAGGGAAAGGAGTTTCCTCGGTGAAGATTTCGCGTCTCCCCTCCCCCACCCCCCCCCCCCCCCCCCCGACTTTATTTGATCCGACAACATCTTGACAAGGATTGAAACACATGCGTAAGAAACTACAAAGCCGCTTTGGCTGCAGTCAGACTTCGCGATTTTGCGGTGTCGCGACTCCACAAGCGAAGTCGCGAAAATGGAAGACCTCAAGGTCGCACTATCACGTGCGAAAGTGCGACGCCACGAAATCGCGAAGTCTGACGGCGGCCTTTCTGTCTTTAACCTATTCCCGGTTTCAGCTTCTCAAAAGAAACTCAATCTGCATTGTGGGTTGATCAGCCATATGAACCTCACCTACAACCTCATCGACTTCCGTGAACCGCAAAAGTGAACTTGAAAGAACCAGTTATGCTACATGCCACAAACAAATGAAACGAAAAAAAGAATGGCAGAATGCCAGAAAGGGGATATCCTGAAACTACAGAGTGAGAGATGAAGCAACGGAAATGGATATGTGAAATGCAATCTAACACGGAATCTTCACAAAAAAAACCTTTCGTTAGAACTGAGCTGCGGAGAGAATCTCGCTCTTGCTCAGTTAACCAAAACAAATTTGAGAGAAAATGCCTTAAATCGATCATTTCTACAGAAAAATACAAACATTTGCACGTTCACATACGTTTAAAAGACTTGGAAGTGTGATCCTGAGTGCAAATGAGACTACAACCGAATGCAAACATCGTTCCGATTCAATTTATCTGCTATTCAATTCAGTAGCTTTAACCGTCCTACTTCCGTCAAACCCAAAGCAAATACGCAATTTAGAGTTCGGTTTCAAGCCACCATAGAACCAGATTCCTCTGAAATCCCAACTTAGATCTCTCACGTATACCATCGCGTACACGCCGAACCTGCTCAGGTTTGGTATACTGCAATACTCATGTCAGGCACCTGAGCACGATTACGCCACAAATCGTATAACAATTTGGATACATATAAAAACTATCTATCAAAAGTATCAATAGTCGGTGATGCTGTGCAACAAATAATAAAGGTTGCAAGGTACGACAACCGTCAGACTTTGCGATTTTGCTGTATCGCGGCTCCGCACGCAAAGTCGCGGCATTCCACAATCTCTACGTCATAGTTCGCGTGCAAAAGTGCGACGCCGCAAAATCGCAAAGTCTGACGGCAGCCTACGAGACAATCAGAAGTTCCGCCCTTCCGGAGGCGCTCCCTAGAATACGCACCCAGTCGATCATACATTTTTCTGCATAGTATACTTCGCACCGCTCTCGATAACTCTGAGTGGTGACCAAGATATTGTTCAGGGTCGGCGATCGTACAAGGGAGTAGGCGTGTGGAACTCGATTGCTGGTCTATTCGCTCTACTCGCCAAATCGACATATCTTCAATCCCTTTTACCGACTGGCGTGTGTTAACTCTGAACAATAAATGGTCGTTGCCGTCATGTAGAAAAACAACAAGTGCAATTGAAGTGATACAATATGCGTTCGAGGTTTCTCTGATAAGTGCTCTGTGTGCGAAAAAGGATTTTGATTAGGTTTAAGTACATAATAATCGAATTGGCTTCTCTCACTCAATCAGCAGTCCCTTTTTTTGTTTCGACGATCAGATAAGCAAGCATACGAACCGATAAGGGCACACATCATATAAAATTCGCTCATTTAGCTTTTTTAGCAACAAAATAAAAGGTTATCGCATTGTTGAACCTTCGCACCTCTATGAAACACTAAACAACGACAGAACCGACATACTTTGATAGTTAACAAATGGTTTGATGGTTTTACATATGGAAAGCAACTTCCTTAAATGTCGCTAATCCAGCAATGCAACTCAATCTAGTTTTTGTGAAATAGGTCTGGAAAAGACAAAACTGTCGCTCAAAACAGGACCCAATCTATTCCGTAAAGGAATGAAAACAGATGCAAATGAAGAACACTGATAGAACTAGAAAAACATACAAATGAAACGTCACATAAAAAATGAAAAGCCGAGACTTGGCAATAGCTTTCCCCGTTGTCAACATTCCGTATGGGACCACATTTGTTCACGTGCTCAACTGCCAATTTAATGACCCAGAGGGAACAACACGAATGATCATTGGAATTCTATCGCACGTTTAGACTCGCATAGGGGTGTATGTCGTTTGGCGCGGCCCTTGCAGCTAATTTGCCAATGGGGCCCATGGGCCGTCTGAACTCTCCCAGATTTACCTAAGCCTTTTTAGGGGAGGAGCTTTGGCAGTGCCCCATTGGCAAATTAGCTCCAAGGGGCCGCGCCAAACGACCGTCTCCCCTCGCATAGTAGTTTGTTTATTCATTTGTTTGTCTGCTTATTCATTTGTATACGCCGGAAGTGCTATTAATTGAGCTGAAGTGGTGCATAAGAACGAGTAGGGCTGTGTATAGAAAATGAGAGACTCAGCAACCTGATTAGTCTAACTTCTGCATTTTTACCACCAGTCTAAAATTTTCAAACCTAATTTATTGAATACCATTTATAAAAAGGTAGGAGTCAAAATTAGTGAGGAGTGAGTGCTGTTAACCACCGGCTAAATATTTATGAGGTGATAAGACATTGAAGTGTGGTAATCTGGTTTCTCAGAAACGGTGCTGTGTTTTGATTGCTTAGAACAGCCAGAAATCCGTATCTGCGATTCACGTTCACTCAGTCATATGTATTTTGCTTGTTTTTATTATGTGATTACTGATTTGTGATAGCAGTCATTAAAAGTGTGAGCTCAAATTTGATTTTGCTGAGCATTTTTATTTATAGCTCTGACGTTAGCCAAGTGGTTTTCGATAGTACGGGTGGTACCTTATCGAAACTGTAGTAAAGTGAGTGAAAAAATGTCGCTTTTTCTTGTTGTATTATAAAATAGATGTTATGGATCGATAGCGACCACTCATGTGTTGTTGTACCGCTGCTGTCTTCCCCGTTATCTCTCTTCCCTTGTGTTCTGTGAATACAGTGGTTTACATTTCTAGTTAGGTGTTGAGTTCTTATATTCCACTGAAAGCACCCATTAATTTAGGTAGTCCCTGTATTATTAATCTTGATGATGTAAGCCATATGTTGCCGCCGCTTCACTGCATTTCATTTTTTTTTTCAGAAAAACGGTAGTTTTCAGTATTTTGGTTGACTATTTTGGGGTTGTGGGAGGGAAGTTTGTTATTTCCAGTAGTTGAAAATTATAGGACCTACCACAATGATTAGTAGCGTTAGTATTGTTAACACCAACCAGTACCAGTGGCCACTCTAAGTTGCGTAGTTTTCGATTGAACAACGAGATCCCCGTTCTTGATGAGAAACGTTTTTGGGTTGATAAATGAAAGACATCTGTGAAATAGCTTCGGAACGCCCGTTGACCAGTCCGTGCGTTCTTTGTGGAGACGTGTGCACGTGATTGTCGGCTGACGGAGTGATTGCCATTTTTTTCGTCGTGTTTCGATCGATGCACTTTCGGTTCTTCTTCAGATGCATCGCTCGGCGTCGCTGTTGTTGAATGCTTGCCGTACATCGGCATGCAAACAGATTCATCGAGGTGTACGTACATCCTGTCCAACCCAATGTACAACATCGGGTGATGGCAACGGAAATAACGATTTACCCACGAATCCTCCAAAAGCAACGTCGACACTTGGCACGTGCCGAGAGTGTGGCGGCGTACTAAAACCGGCTCCTACACTTACACGTGAGTGCCTAGTTTTATACCTTCGGTTGCCTTAATAATAACCACCGTCAACATTTCTATTGTGTTATTTGATAGAACCTAGCGGACTGACTCATCAGTGTGAGCCTTCCTTCATCCTACGACCGTCCCCTTCCCTAAACCTGCCAGCGAAGCTCTGAGAAGCTTGTTACAGTTCTTCTAACGTGATTCTCACTGTGCACTTGACCTTGCATAATCGCTCGGAGGATTACACTAAACGCTCCCAACCTAATATCTTAAAGGCACCGGGAGGGGGGCAAGGGCGGAATAACGTTTACGAAAACAATGGCATCTGAAAACAAACATATGGGTTCGGTAGATACAATGTGTAACGAAACCGGCGTTGAAAAACGCGCCACAGGGCGCTATTTGCCCCCAGGGCGCGCTTCCGTCCGAACTGCAAGCTTCCGTGGCCGAGCCACGCTTCGTTCATTTTGAAGCTTGTCTTCGGCCTGATGTAACCTTATTTTTGAATTATTTCCTCTTTACTGTTTTCTAGCGACATATTTTACTTGTTTACTTATAGATCTTCTTAATTGTGCATTTCTATACCTGAAAATCTCAGAAGGGTCATATAAAGTCGGGGGAAGACGCAACTTTGCGTCGACGCCGATGCTCCTTTCCCTTACTAGGCTTAGGCTAAAACTGATACCCCCTCCTTCCACATTAAAAAGCATCTGTCAAAGCATAGGTCTCATCTGCTTTAGCCTAACCCGAGGAAGGGAAAGAAGCTTTGACGTGGGTGAACATTTTGCCTCTCCCCCCCCCCCCCCCGACTTTATTTGACCCGTTTGACACGTAAGTACATCTATAAACAATATAAGAAAGAACAAAGTGAAAACTAAAAGGAAAAAACAAATCTATATTAGAACCATCTTCTTTTGGCACCATGCCAAGGCGTCAAATTGGTGAGTTTGTGCAATGGCGGCCACTCAAGCTCGTCCACACTCGTCTGTTCTACCGTAAGCCAAAATTACCCCCTCCTGGTGTCTTTAATGGTTATTTTGAAAATTTAACTGTTCCATAGATTTGCGATGTGATGGTGCGCATAAACCTCCAAGTTTCGAATCAGGATCGAACAGTTTATGTGTAACTTTCATAATTTTGACGACTACAGGGATTTTATGGCTGGCATATGGAGGGATGCTGTTGTTCAAAGGCACAGCCTGGGATAAAGAGAAAGTGGGAGCGGTGAAGACATAGCTTTGAAAACGAATATTCTAGATCAGAAGTGGTTAAGAGAGGGTGAACACGCATGAAAAAAAGCGCGCCTGGGGTCTTATCACAATTCATCCGCTGGGGAATGCCTGTAGGGCGAGACAACGTTCCTTGTGAAAAGAGGTTTCGGGTTCCTATTTCTTACGGAATTGGCCTCTTTGCCACTTTCCTTCGTTCTTTCCCTAGTTACTTTGAGGAGCACCCCTACTTTCACATTCTTCAATTATTCCACAATCTGCCTAATTTATCCCGTCGGATGTCTTCAAGACGAGCTCGCTGATAGCTTTCTCATGAATGCAAAGTTCATGCTACCTATCACGCTACATGCTTCTTGGGTTATGTAACTTGGAGTCGCTATAGGCGAGCAGTGAGTAGGAACTGACGCGATTGTGACGAGATAAAAAGCAAAGTAAATTAATATTAACGGAGCAATTCCAAGAACGGAAAGTTGAGGACCTAAACTACTATAGAACATACTGTGCCTGGTAAGCTGCAGAACGTGACTGTGTTACCGATTGGATGAATTGCTTTTGTGCGTTTCTGTTGACTTCTTTTCTGATACTGTTTTCTGGGGGACACACGCGTTTATTAATATTCTATCTCTGCGGGATTACTAAATAGAATCATTGCAGTATCATCCACGGTCCGTGGATTGAAAAGTATATGGGATAGGAAGTGAGGACAGTGAAAAGTGCACTCAGGGTAGCTCGAAAGCCAACTGCTTGGTGTTCCAGGGCAGGCACCTGGCAATGCCTCACATTTTTATCCCTAGGTGCCTTTTATAAGGTTAATTTGAGCATGGAGGGAATTATACAGGGTGGCGAATAATTACGTGCGCGCAACTTTACCTCCGTTTTAATTATTGTAGAATGCATTTGTACATACTTTCTCTTTTTCTGAGTACTCATTTGTTTCTTATTATTGGTTTGTAGAAAAAAAATTATGCTTTACTGGCATGATGAAGAAATGCTCAGGCCCTAACGCGATTGCGCAGTTAGCTGAGGGTGGGATGAAGAGTTTAGCAGTTTCTTCGAGACTCGGCATTCCTCTGAGGACTGTCCAAAAGATTGTAGAGCAATGGAAAGTAGAAGGACACATCCTTACCAAACCCATAAGTGGGAGAGAACGTACAGTGAACACCCAACAGGTGTTTGAGATTATTAAGAAAAGGGCTCACCAAAAAGATGGTCTGAGCTTAAACAAGATGGCGAGTCGGCTAAACATTTCTCGCAAATCTGTTCAAATGAACTTGAAGAATGAGCTAGGACTCCGTAGTTATCGTCTGTATAACGAAAACGTTCTTACCGATCAAGCAGAGCAAAATTGGAAGGAAAAATGCAAGAGGATACGGGAATTTTTCAAAATGCGCCGAATCGAGGACGCCCTTTGGCCTGATGGGAAAATTTTCACCGCTGAAGTGTCTAAAAACTCTCATAATCATCGTCAACTTCTTTGCTCAGCTTATAAGAACCATCGCAAGCAAAAACTGCCACGAGAAGTCTGTTGCCTGAAAGCTTAATGGTTTGGGGCGGCAACAGTGCCTCAGGCAAGACCCCTTTGATTTTTATTGTAAAAACGTGAAAATTAATGCAGAAGTCTCCCAAGAAGAGATTCTCATGAAAGCTGTGGTGCCCTGGAGACAAGAACACCTCAATTTTATCTTTCAAAAAGACAAAACACAAGCCTATGGAGCTAAAACAACGATTCGCTGCCTGGAGACCAAAATCGGCCCTTTTTTGACGAAGGATTTGTAGCCTGCAAACAGCCAAAATCTGAATCTATTGGATCTTTCTGTGTGGGGATCCATGAAAGAGCAACTCAGGAGCCGAAATGCAAAGAATCTGGTAACTTTGCGAAAAGAATTGATCGAAATTCGGTACGATTTAGACGATAAATACCTGCGCCGCACCTTTGATTCCAAGAAGAAACGAATTAACGTCTCTATCGAAGCTGATGGTGGCCACTTCGACATTCTTTGTAATTATAGGATGTTATCGCCTATTGTTTTATAAAAATAACTTTCTTCAAAAATTCGTTAGCAAACAATAGAATTCGAAAGCTTTTTTTGGCGCACGTATTTATTCGCCACCCTGTATTGCACATGTATGGTTTGTGAATTGAGGAAAATTTTTAAATAACCATAACCTATACAGATGAGTGCAGAACTCATTCAGAAGCCACATATTGAATTTTCAGCGACAACGAGATATATTCATTGTGACAATTGTAATAAGTTGTATGCCGGGAACATAATAGAGGAGAGTTCCAAACAATGGACAGTGAAAATCGAGCAAAGAAGGAGTCCTCCATATCCGAGCCAGGTTTGTTCAGAACAATCGTCATGCCAACAACCTATCTTAGCTCCTGGCGATTACTGCGTGGTCTTCCTTAGCGAGAATGCTTCCCGCAAATCCTGACCTTTTTGTGGCTGTCAGCTTGTCTTATACACTTTCGATGTAATTGGATTCTATGGAACTCATCCGTCAGTGATGGACTGTGCGAGCAATGATTTAGAACAAACACGAAAGTTGTATTTTAGATACTCCCTTTGAAATTCATCACCATCGTCAGGGTCAAGCGTTGGTTGAGGGGGTCGTATTTCGGGTGAGATACGAAGGGAGTCGTATTTGATGAGTGCCCGGTTAAGTGACCCATTTCTGTTTTCTGGTGCCATCGAATACAAGATTCCACTCGTCCAACAATTTATATGAGGGGGAGAGGTGGTTGTCTCTCCCTCGCAGTTTTTCTCAGTTTCGTTCCCAAGAATTTTGTATTTATTTTCTTCTTTTTAGATAGCAGAATATCTCGATCGTTTTGTGGTGGGGCAGAAACAAGCCAAGAAGACACTTGCAGTCGGTGTATATCAGCACTATAGGCGGTTAGAACATAATATTGAAAGCGGAGCGGCCTCAATTCATCAGATTAAAGAAGAGGTTAAAAATACTCCAAGAGGGGTTTTGTACCAAGTAGGTATAGTTATAGCGACACAGAGCTCTTAGTTTTTCTTTTCTGAGTGGGAGTTCATGAACAAGATTTTTTGTTCAGGACGAAAATCGGCTTGGTCACATAGCCACTAGTGAATTGAGAACGTCGTCCATTGCTTCTTCTTACATACAGGTTATTTTTCCTTAAACACAAATCTTATTCTTCTATACAGGTTTCCATCAGATTTTTCTCCTGACAGTTTTGCTTGTGATTTTTGTTTTAAACTTATGTCAAAGTGAACTTATAACTTTTGATATTTTTGATTTTTGATAACTGTTGTTTATCGCCGCAGCTCGCGATGCGGTGTCGGTGTCGGACGGGACCACCGAAGTTTTTGCCTATAACTCAGCACCCTTGTAGTGAACTTATAACGTTTACTCTTGATCCGCTGCGTTAACGCACCCACTTTGGTAGCATCAATTGCCATGTTTGCTTTTACCCTACCTCCTACCTCTTTTTTTCAAGCTCAGCGCTTAGGGATCAAGGGCGGGTTGAAGCCGAAAGGACTGCGCAGCTCTGAGGTTGCAAATTTCTCCATCATGGTGGATGTTGCTTACTCCTCACTTCATCCTTTCACCCTTCTTCAACCTATTTTTAGTTAATAAATACTCGCTGATCATAGTTTTCAGATATACTACTCCTAATTTTTCTTCCATTAAGCAAGTGCCATCGATGCAGACTCCCCCTGCAAGGCGAGCACCACCAGTGTTTCGAGCAATTCCGGACAAAGAGCCAGTTGTTAGGCTTGAAAAGTCAAACATTCTTCTAATTGGTCCATCTGGCGTCGGCAAAACGTTCCTCACTCAAACTTTGGCAAGGTCAGCTTTAAATTTTGGAATTTCCTTTATCCCTGTTTCGATTTCCGCTTTTCGTTCTTGTCTTTTCTTTGTCGCCCGATGACTTCACTGATCAAAACACTTTATGAGACAATATAATGAGCTATGACTAATAGTATATTTAGAATTGCGATTCTATTAGTTTGTTGGCAGTTCAACGGAGTGTTTGTATAATATTTCTATGGGTATGTAGTCAAAAATGTAAGCAAACGTACATATGAAAAATATGGGATGAAGGAGAAGACATCCAATCTGCCCCTCTCACTTCTTGGAGAGTACCTATAAAATTCCATAAAGTTCGTAAAATTAGTGGGATATCTGCGCTTCAAGTGAGTTCGATGTATCGAGAAATGTTAGCCATCTAATAGATAATTCGTAAGTTATGGAAGTTTCCCTTAATTAAGATTCTTTCAACAAATGACAACATCGACTTACATCTTATTTGGGTTGTGCAATAAGTTCGTGCCGTTTTTACTCCCTGTGGCCTTGTGTTTTACAACATTCTCTCCATCATTCGACAAGGCTTAGGCCGTTTCCGTACTTTGCGTTACGACGATGCCACCGGCGGCGATGGCGGCAAAAACGTGTGCCCGTCGCCGACTACGGCGGCACTCTTTTGACGCACTCCGTATGCAAAAAGCTCGACCCAACCGCACTGCTGTTCCACTCCGCTTCTTCCAGTGACCAAGTATGGAAAAATGAGACACCGGTGTTGTCGTAACCCACACAGCGAGATAAAAGGCAAAAATCCTGTTGTGAGGGTCATGCATTCATTTCGGTTGTTCAGCTTTGGGTCTTTGTCTGCCAAGTAGATTGAGCAGGTTTTTTTTTCTTCGTCCCTTTCCGGCTCAGTGTTCTTTAACCCGCGTTCCTAACATTCGTCCCGCTTCTCCTTACAAATCTGGTCGCAGGTTCAGCACTGAAGCTGGTATATCGTACCTCTCTGTGCACAGTCTCCCTCGCTTCCATACGGACAAATAGCGCAGTTTAGTATTGCACGTACGATCGTAAGGTCTTGACAACGACGATTTGTTCGAAACGTCGACTGGTCAACGTTCCATAACAAATCTGGTTGGCACAGAAGAATAAAGAAACATCAAACATCTAGACATACCCAGGTTTCAAGGAGACCGAACATGGATTCTACTACGCATATGTGTATACATTTTTGACCTCGGTGGCTGACGAAGCAGAAGAAATGCTTAAAGGAATCGTCCACGGAAAATGAGTTTTTGTGTTGCCCATATATTTATGTTGTATCTGCCTAATGTTGGCCTCATGCAAAATTTCACGTGAAAAAATGTGAATCTGGCTGAGATACAGCACCACAAAGTGCGGTCCAGGTGGGCGGGGCCTCCGTGTAAAAGCCTCGTCCCGTCGTCCGCCGCCGTTGGGAACGGAGAGTGGGACTGTTTACGTAACCCTCTGTTTCTACAATGCGTCTCCGACCACGGCGAACGACGGGACGAGGCTTTTACACGGAGGCCCGCGCCCACCTGGACCGCATTTTGTGGTGCTGTATCTCAGCCAGATTCACATTTTTTCGCGTGAAATTTTGCATGAGGCCAACATTAGGCAAATACAACATAAACATACGGGTAACACAAAAACTCATTTTCCGTGGACGATTCCTTTAAGTGCGAATTTTTGACTTTGAATTACTCCATTTTTGAGCCTGCTAAATATTGGGTCATTCCATAAGTAATGTCGTTTTTATTCGAACGAAAATTTTTCTGACAGATTTACAAGTTTGTGCAGCATTTTACACATCGTTCGAGAGCGATTTTTCTGCTCTACAATATGGTGTGTACAATGTTTTGATACATTAAAATGAGGCCGATTTCCAGGCTGGCAAGGGGATAGGTCCAATTGACAAAAACTGACAAAACCGGCAATTAATTAAAACACTATATTTCACTTTAGGAAAATCAACCAATCATGTGTGCCGTACTTGGCCTCGACCTCTTCTACAAATTCCTTCAATTACTTGATCGGTTACTCACGTCGTTATTTTTCTAAATTCCTTTTTCTGAAAGCACTCACATTCATTCAGGACGAAATTTTTCGTTTAATCCCTTGCTCTGCATTGGTTCAGGGATCATTCAGAAGGGTTTTCTCCGCTCTATCGAAAATCTGTTTTGATTTTGTTTTGGCTGCGATTCAGATTGGATTTCAAAACCATGTCATAGGGGCCCAGATGACATTATTTCACAATTTATTTTTTCAACAGATATTCAAGGAATCCTATAAATTATGCTTCCCCATCACTACCCATTACCTCTACTTGACGTTTCACCACTCTTTGAACTAAAAGATCGGGAAAATTTTCTTGCCGTCGTTTGAAGAAATTGCCAAAATTCACCGAGTTGTGGCGGAAAAACCTAAGTTGGAAAACGCGCGAGGCGACCTCTTAAGTAATCAGTTGGTAAAACTTATAGAAGAGGTCGGGCCTAAGTATGAGACACATGATTCATCAATTTTTCCGAAGTGGAAGGTAGTGTTTTAATTAATTGCCGGTTTGGTCAAATTTTGTCGGCTAAGTCAACCGCTTTGCCAGCCTGAAGATCGGCTCCATTATGACGGACAAAAAAAGTAAACACGTCCTTCTGTAGAGCAGGAAAATCTCTTTCGTATGATATATGAAATGCTACACAAACCCGCAACTTTATGAGAAAAAAATTTCGCTCGAAAAAAAGCGACACTACTTATGGAATGACCCAATACTAAGCAATCGAGGAACTTAAAAGGAAACAAATAGTGCCGTTTGTAAAGCAGAAGATGTTCTATCGAACGCATACGTGTATTTTGTCAAGAATGGAATGTTGCGAAACACAGGGAGTGAAAAACGGCACGAACTAATTGCACAGCCTGATATATCCTATGTTCGATTTTAGAATACTTGATGTACCGATCGCTCTGTGTGACTGCACTTCTATGACTCAAGCGGGATACGTTGGCGAGGATGTGGAAAGTGTAATACAGGTGAGTTTTGTGATGACTGGCCTTAAGGTGATTGAAGCGATATGTTTGTCTTGCAAGTGATCGTTGCAGAAACTGGTGCAAGCAGCCGGTGGAAATGCAGAGAAAGCACAACAAGGCATTGTTTTTCTCGATGAAGTAGACAAAGTGGGTCATCTAAAAGTTTGTGATTGGAGAGTCTGAAAATTCGTGGCCCGATAATTAGGGGCTGCTCATGGTCCGATTCAACATTTCAGATAGCAGCTGCACACGAGGGTCATTCTCCTGCATACCGTGATGTAAGTGGTGAGGGTGTTCAACATGCTCTTCTGAAGCTGGTCGAGGGAACAGTAGTAAACGTGAAAAGTGGTAGGAAAGGCGTCGGTGCCCAGCAGGATACTGTACAGGTGATTATGCTTTCCTAAGTTTTTTTATATGCCACTCAGCTTTTTATTATTTTTGAATGTTGCAGTAGGTAAAAACATGCCAGCTATGGTATGCGATTTTATACATTCCTTTTACAGGTTGATACATCTGATATTCTTTTCGTTGCATCTGGTGCTTTTAATAACTTGGATAAAATTGTGGCACGTCGACTCGACAAGAAGAGCTTGGGATTTGGTGAGGGTTCTCATCGTTAGAACCATATTCTGAGACAAAACCCCGATTCTTGTGGTTTTGAGATTTTATTCCAAAATTTATGTACATACAAAGAATACTCCCTTTGTGATGACCTGGAAGCTTTGGCAAAATGGGGGAATGGAGCGAAGGTGTGTGAAATTGATATGGAAAATGCGCAAAGTACCTGGGGATTCGCCCAAGATTGCTCTCATCTTCTCACTCTCTTTTTTAAACTTCACTTTTCTGAACTATCTTCTATAAATTCACCCAAATCACAATTTGTTCCTCGAAGTAAGTTTGGAGCTCTATAGACTTCAACAGATTTTTCATAACGTTACAGGGTCTTTGTCTGGCGAACTTCGCGTTTCTAATGATGATCCGAACTCGGAGCAAGCACGTAAACGCGACTATTTGCTATCCAGAGCGGATCAAGGCGATCTGATTAACTTTGGAATAGTTCCTGAATTAGTTGGGCGGTTTCCAGTTCTCGTACCGTTCCACTCATTCGATCAAGACGTAGGTTTAACTGTAGCGTTTAACTATTTGCAGCAGTACAATACGTGTTCGCCGTTCTCATTACCTTTCATTTAACTCAGATTGCATTTTGTCGTTTTGTGATGTCTAGCGATTTCAGATGTTAGTACGTGTACTTACCGAACCACAGAATTCGCTACTTACGCAATTGAAGTTGCAGTTCGCTATCGATAATGTGAGTTCTTCCTTGAACTGAGAAAGCTATGACAAATAAGTGCCTGCTGGAGAAACTAAACATCCTTCTCCTTTTCAGGTGGATCTTTCCTTTTCGTCGGAAGCTTTACAGCAAGTTGCACAATTGGCTTTGGAAAGGAAAACAGGTACTAAAGTCGTTACCCCTATCTGTGTTTTATCTTAATCTTGTAAAATTGGATTCGAATTAAAGGGTTGTAGTAGTTGAATCACAACTTACTCACAGCGGAGGATTTAGTGACCATGGTTACCCTCCAGTTCCCATCAGGACGATGTTAATTATGCTTGCGTTGAGAAGAGACTTATAGTTTGTGTATTTGCAATGCGATTGGAGCGACTGAGCAGCGAAATGTTCGTCGATAGAGATTTAGACATTCATGAACATGGGAGTAGCATTCAGAAAAAGCTCGAGAAGGATACCTTAGGGAATAAGAAGATCCAGGATGTTTTCACTGCAAAAAATTGATTCACCCACTACGACGATCCTTTTCTTCAGAATTTAGGCAAACGCCACCTACCATGTCTCACAATTGCCCAAAATAGCTTTGCACAATAGGAACATAACGCAAAAGTAAAACCCATAGATCATAAAAAAGCGAATTGAAGAATGCTTCGCCATCGTTTTTGCTTGTGGCGGTGTTCAGAGTTCGCGACCGCGCCTGCTCGGCGACTGGGCAAAATGAATGAGTTACAAATCGATTAGGCGATCAGGCGGAAAGTGTGGGATACGTATCGATTGGGCCTCGCCTAAACCGCCAATTCTGAACAATGCTTGACGCCACTAATTTTTTTCATATAAGCAGGTGTCAGTACTCGCCTGGTGGGGCCCCTCATAGCTCCGAAGCGATTTATGCCTATTTGTTAATTTATTAGTGACGTTTTCGAACATATATATCCTATTAACAATCAGCTAAGTGAATATTACATGTTTCAAATGTTTGTAACGAAATTTGATCCATTGTAGTTTGAAATGACTTTGCAAACGCGGCCCTCATAGTACATGAAAGCCGAAATCCATTGTGAACGATACATGATTATGTGTGAAATGCCAAATAAGGGTTGGAAAATAATAGCTGATGGAACACTTCCCATTTATTTCACCTGCCATGTTTTATTATGTTCAATTCAGTGTTGCAGTTGATTACAGTAGCGAACTAGGTGTTTAAGCCATTGCTTATTAATATTTTCTACAAATCTTGATGCATTGCCCGAAAAACAGAATGAGTACCATGGAGTAACACTTGAAAATTGAATCGCTGCTTCTTCATTGCGCTACGTGTTGTAAGAGTTTATTCCCGAGCTATCTGAGAAAGCGTAGTCCAGTCCATCGTTTATTTTTATGAAAAGTTATCTGTCGAATTTCCAGGAGCTCGAGCGTTGCGATCCATTCTTGAGGGGGTGCTGCTCGATGCCAAATTCACAGTTCCGGGCAGTGATATTGAGTCGATACACGTCACACGGTATATCATTTTAGATGGTAGCGAATGTTCAGCGACAGTATGAGGCTCTCGAGTAGTTTTTTTTTGGGAAAAGAAGCTCTAGAATATCGCGCTTTTTTAAATTATTTGTAGTACTGTGGTGCGCAACACCTTCGTCAGACCTAAAATAAGCTCATATTGTTGCTGAACACTCAACTTTTCTACAAACTATTCCAAATTAGGGGTGTGTGTCAGGACTATCCGACTAGGTCCCAGCGCCACGGCTGACCAGTTGCGGATTGGCCGTGTGCCGGGTCGGCAGCTGTCTTCTCCTCGCGTGATCTGACCTAGTCCGATAGTAATGACGAAAACTCCTAAGATTGCCAAAGAAGGTAAGATGTTTGTTCTTTTCAGTGAAGCAGTACTAGGAGAAGCTGAAGTGGAGTATACGAGGCGGGTACTTGAAAACAAACAGGCGGTGTCGGCTATGTAGTAGGCGGAGAATTCAGTCATTCTCCAATTTTTTAAAAGGCGACTGTGATTAACCGATGTATTTACATGTTCGCTAGCTAAATTTCGCAGATCAGTATCGTTTCGTCTTATGTGTGTGACATCCGTCAAAAGTGGGTATTTTGGACTTCTGTTTATCTGACTCTCTTCGAATGGAGTGGCTATCACTTCAGATAGTTAATAGTAACGAAAGCTGGAATTAGCTGTTACGTTTTGTTATCGAAATTCTATCTTGCCTCATGATGATGAGGCTGTAGGACTTTCAAGTGTTGGTCTGTGCTAGTAGACCCGTGGTGTACATAGACTTGTAAGCAAATTTGTAAATTAAAGTTTATTGGACTTATATGTTAGATAGTTGTAATCATGACGTTTTAACGTTGTTCTGCCCGTGCTCTCGATGTCTTACATGAGATAACATTAAACGATTTTCTCGATGTTTCTTAATGTGTAAGTAATGCGGAAGTGTGCTGAGTAAAGTGATTTTATAAATTCATTTTGACAACGGGAATGCAATACGATCGAGATGGTCACTATGATGCTTTCGCAAATGAATGTTGTAAGTTGTTTTTCGAAAAAAAAAACTCAAAAAAACCCGTTCACGAGTAATTGATCAGGTTACTTCGAGTAATCAGCTCACTGCGGTCTTTTTTTCTTCTGATTTTTCTTTTTCTTCTGTCGTGTCACAGCTGCTTATCTCTGTTCTTCATTGGATAAATATGAAAGCTTGCACGGCATATAAAAATATCTTCAAAAAGGTATAATGGAAAGTAGCGATGTAGAGACACTGCCGCAGTGGAGGAATAATAATGAGCGAACACCAAAAAATGGTATTCATATTTACCCCGTCTGTTTCTGCTACGGACGTGTTCTCTCGTGCGCCTGACCATCGGTCAGAACCACGCGGGCATGCGAGAAAGAAATATTTTTTCATATTCCCTGAAACGTAAAGACACTATTCAAGCCACGAGATGTGGGTCTTAGCCTAAACCTACAAAGGTGGAGGAGATCTAGGCGAGTGAACCACTTTCCACATAACAAACCCTTTCCTGCACAAAGATACCTGTGTGTGACTCATCCGGAGCACTTTCTCTTGCCTAAGCATGGGAAGTTCACATCTCTTTTCCTCTGCGCGAGAACAACGAGTTCTACCAAAATGAGGCCTGAAAAGTATCGATTTTAACAGTTTGCCATCTAGCAGCTCAACCAACAACGTTGAAAATACGCGCCCGAAACGCGCCACGCGAATGGGTGGATTTATTGATATGACCTCAATCACTTCTTTAGACCGCTTTCATACTTTGCGCACCAACGCCGTCACCGCCGGTAACGGCGTCAAACTCACGCAACCATTTGCCCGCCGCCGCCGACGGCGTCCATAGATAATGCGCAGCGTTTGCAAAATTCTTGCCCAATCACATTACAGCATGGTGATTGTGGCCACTTCGAATCTAGGCGCTGTGCCAATACACGAAGCGGCCACAATCACCATACTGTAGTGTGATTGGGTCAAAAATTTTGCAAACGCTGCACATTATCTCTATTGACGCCGTCGTCGGCGGCGGGCAAATGGTTGCGTGAGTTTGACGTCAAATTGAAGCCGTAGCCGCCGGTGACGGCGTCGGTGCGCAAAGTATGAAAGCGGTCTTACACAGTCATATGTCGAGACGAGCTTTGCAATAACGCTTTGTAGTTGAATGTTTTTGAGTCATGCTCAAGTACAGATGTTCGTTTTCTGATTCAAACAATACATAAGTAGTCAACCGATTTATGACAAGTATATTCTAGTGATTAGGAATAATATAACAACAATAACAGTCTATTGTCAAACAACTAGGAATAGGTGTTTAGAAAAATCGAGCCACTAGCAGATCGTGAAGACCTAAACATCCAATTTTTTTCAAAAAAGAGAACTTTACAGTCAACTTCGTGTAGTAAACGAAGCGTTGAGTCAAGAATATCACTAATGTTGTTTGGCTGCTTGTACCGCGGCAGAAGGCCCCAAAAGCATCTGCCGTTGTTGGGCTACCTAAAGCAATTCAATCAGAGAAATATTGGGTAGTCTAAAAAGTTTTTTCGTATTTTCAAATACCGCTTTTTCCCTCCAAACTGCTTTCCAGCAATCTCTTCTGTACATACACATGTAGTACATACGCATCTATAGGTATTATTGTCTTCCATCTCTCGGATAACCCTTTTCGGCAAAATAAACATATCAGCGGTCAACCTCATTTCCAATACAATAAAAAAATTTTCTTTGATTGGCGTTAGACAGGGAAAGGAAAAGGTGATAATCCAATGGAGCAAGATCAGGGCTATAAGGTGGATGGGGCAGTAATTTTTATCCAAGCTCGAGAATTTTTTGTCGAGTAATTTTTCACTAGAAAATTTTTTAAAATTTTTTCTTTTAAAAAATTCTCGAGCTTGGATAAAAATTGCTGCCTTATAGCCCTGATCTTGCTCCATCGGATTATCACCTTTTCCTTTCCCTGTCTAACGCCATTCAAAGAAAAAAATTGGAATTGAAAATGAGATTTTTGATATTTTTATTTTGCCGAAAAGGGTTATCCGGGAGATGGAAGACAACAATACCTATAGATGCGTGTGGACTTGTACTACATATATATGTACAGAAGAAATTTTGTGGAAAGCAGTTTTGAGGGAAAAAGCGGTACTTAAAAATACGAAGGCTTTTTAGACTACCTAATATTACCACAAGGAAAAAATGTGTTCTGACCTGAGTTTTCTCGAGATCACTTCTCTCCTTCTCGATAACATAAGGCATGAACATGATGAGCGACGTTGTGGCACCGATCCAAACAGTTTGACGAGCGATATACCAAAGGGACTTGACTCCCCACACACTCCATGAGGAACCATTCGTGATGGATTTGCGGAGGCCTGGTGGGATCATTTCAGTAAGACCTTCTAGTCTTTCGAAGAATGTCTCTTCGAGTTCATCATCAGGGATGTCGTCAAATTCGTCCCTCCCTCGAAGTGCCATCTGGAAACATTCTATGTTCTTTGATCGTAAATGAAAAAGAAATGTCACGGTAAGGAAGCGAACAACTGTACAGAAAGTACCAATAAGTAAAAGTCAAAACCAGTCTGAGTAAAAAAAAATGGGAAATCTCACGAGTGTTTTTCAAAACTAATAACCTCTTGGATTTGGCCCAAAACGTTAGTAAAATATATATACTAATAAAGTATCAAACCAATCTACCAAATAACAGAGCCACCTAATTTACACAAAACTAAGCAATCATTTTCTGCCTCCCAGATTCCCAGTTATCTGGGGCTGCCAACCAAGCAGACTACTGATTGCGTCGCGTTACTTGCACAACGATTTTAATGACATCATTGATTCCGTTCGAATCCTGAGCAATCAAGTGATATCACTGAACCAACAATTATGAAATAATCAAGCATATTAAGAGTACTATAAACAAAAACAAATGAGAAAAAGCAAAGAAAAAAAAGTCCGTCGTTACGACCATTTCAGCTTCATGTCGAACATGCTCCATTGAGAAGTGGTCCTGTAGGGAACTTGTTTGGCGCCAGTCCCGCCCTTCAAGTTTTGCGAATGCGCCGCATTTCGAAAAGAGAGTGCATTACTTTTCGATTTTTCGCGGTTCAAATAATCGGGAATGTTCGTAGTGTTAACTTGATAGTTTTCTGAATGCGTTTGGGGGGACGCCGTGCTTTTTAACGATCTTTGGACTTCTCGCTGTTATCTACAAAGCCTTATTTATTGCTTCATCTTTCCGAGGTTGAATGTCCAGTTTTCCAATGGAACTGTGTTTCGTGAGTTTTAAGTCTGATTCTAAGTTATGTTGGGGGTCAAATCAAGTCGGGGGAAGACGCAACTTTGCGTTCACGTTTCACCCACGTCAAAGCTTCTTTCCCTCCCTAGGCTTAGGCTAAAGCAGATGAAACCTATGCTTTGACATATGCTTTTTTATGTAGAAGGAGGAGATATCAATTTTAGCCTAGGGAGGGAAAGGAGTTTCGACGTCGACGCAAAATTGCGTCTTTCTCCCGACTTGATTTGACCCTATGTCGGTATTCACATGACGCCTGAAAGCGTGAGGTTCCTGATCCCAGGCACTCGGAGTTCCTTTCTTCGTGGCTCGCCTTCATTACTGTCCCTCCTACCTTTACTGGCCTGTTTTGATTGGGCTGATTAGAATTCAGAAGCGTTGGCCAAAATACCTTTTGCCCACGCTCACCTCCATTTCTCATCTCACTTGCCACGGTTCACGGTGGTGGTCAGTTAATGGTTTCTGGTAGGAAATCGGGAAAGCACGTCGGTTAGGCTACTTTGTTCTTATTCATACATGTTCGTCTGAAATTCCGGTGAGGTGCCATTCTCGCGCTCATTCACTCTCCATGCTGTCGCTTTGTTTTCTTTGTTCTTTGAAGATTGTCAAATCATTTCAGTTAAATTTTTGCTGACTTGGAAGCTATGAATCCGAATGAAAGCTTTTTATCAACTATTTCAACAACAAATGCAGGAACACCTGTGGGTTTCTTTCTGTGTCGTTCAAATAATTTTGTCAGGTTGTTTCAGGTTGACGTGATCAGATTTCTTATGAAGATGTGATATTTAGCTAACGCAATTTTAGGCAATGGCCAGAATAATGGCCAACGTAGTTGACATGCAACAACATCTTGTTAGCCAATATCAGACAGTCGTTAATGCATTGGACTCGTTGAAGGTATGAAAGCCGTTCATGAATAAATAATTCATGTTAGCGGAGTCCTTTCATGAAGAGCTGCAAGTTTACAGAAGTACGCCTTATGACTTTTTTCAGCTTGAAGTGCATAATTCCACTCAGTCCATTCGAGAAGACTTGAGAAGGACTGATGATCGCGCTCAGAAGCAGGTATGCCTTTTTAGGTGTATTTTTGTGTTATCTGATAAAGTATGGTGTTACATAATGAAATTTTAGGTTGATGACTTACGTATCACCCATGCTAATGAAGTCACACGCCTTATGGAACTGATCAAGATGTTAGTGCAAGTGAAGGACCAAAGTAGTAGTGCTCCTCAGTCGCAGTCCGCTCAGCCCGAAGCACCGCGAATGACCCCAGCTCAAATGGTGAGTGAAATTTTGTGTTTTACTGGTATCATTTGAATGACTTTTTTGAGGCATACGCTAATGCTGTTCCACCAAGTAGCTTCTTTGGACCATCGACGGGCTCATTCAATGATCTCGCTGCTCAAGCTCAGGCTCATTATGCAGCATGCTATCTACAGCAACTTCAAGAGCAACAGGTCCCGTATATATTTCGCTTATAGTTCCAAATAAGCATTCTGATTAATTTGCTCTTCAGAGAATGCGTTCAGCTGGTATGCAGGCTACTGGTTTCTTTGGCAATCAACCTGCTAATATGGGCGGCGTAGGTATCCCTGGAGCATTTCCACAAAGGTATTTTTAAGAGTATTTCCCAGAGTAGTATGTTTGTCTTCAACTGTTAACTGTTCTTTAGTCAACATACTGCGTCAGTAGCGCCTGTAGGTGCAGTTCCGGCTCCGAAGCCGCCAGTTGCTGCACCGCTGGGCACTGTGCCACCCGTAACAGCGGCTCCTCCTATTCCTCCATCTAACACTGGTTTACCCATTACTTTCGGATCCTCTGCCTCTACAGCGACTTCTACTTCTTCGATTACATCTGCTTCTTCACAGGCTCCTGCTAATGTCACATCTTCTGGTTCGTTTTTGTACTGTTATTTAATTTTTGTGTGTCTAACTGAAGTGAGTTCTGAGTTCTTTTAAGGAATAAGCTACTTTGGAAATTTCCCGCCGGCGTGGATCTCATATACTCTTTCATATATTCGGTCAGACAGCCGTGAAACTTGGCCATTTTGCGATTCTACGATTTTGCGTCGCACTTTCGCTTGCGATTCTGTGACCTTGAGATCTTCCATTGCCGCGACTTCGCTTGCGGAGCTGCGCGCCGCAAAGTCGCGAAGTCTCACTGCGACTTCACATACACTTGTCCATAGTGTCAGCTAGGTCATGCTGACTGAGTCGTCCTTACTGTATATGTCTGAATTTCTAGGTCTGTTCATGGGGGCTGCAAAGCCGCCAGTCACTGTTTCCTTGCCTCTATCCTCTCCAGCTCAACCACCAAAGTCGGAGGCGCCAAAGGTGAGTAATGGATAAGTCCGCATTCATTTTCAATTGTTGCAGAACCTGAATGATCTGTTTCTAATTTTCTTCCGTATTTCCGTTTTACATTTTCTATGTTACGTCCCTTATCACTCCTCTCCGGAGTCGAAACAGCATTGTTGAGTAAGTCTGCTTCTCCCTGCTTGTTCCATTTCTCTCCCGATACTCACGATACCATCTCCCTACACTTGAAGACACCGAAAGGGTGTATTTTTTTGCCTACGGTAGAACAGTAGTTCGGACGAGTTTAATGGGCCGCCATTCCACAAACTCGCGAATTTGACGCCTTGGCATGGTGCCAAAAGAGATGTTTCTATTATATAGTTAATTTTTTCTTTCACTTTTTACTCTGTTCTTTCTTGTAATGTTTCTAGATGTACTTACATGAATGCTAATGTAGTTGGGAAGGGGCACTTTACTGCGCTACTGGACAAGTGCTAAAATTAACGTTGCCCGCGGGTCGTCTCCTACAGCGGACAACTCGGAAAGTCAGTGTGTTATGCGAATGTAATGCGAATACACACCACAGCGTCGCGCTTTTGGGTCCGGGTTTTTTCGCCGATTATCGCTTCTAACCTCAAGTGCTCGTTACAAAATGCTCATTTCTTTGCATCTTCCTTTTGTTTCGGACCCCTTCCGGTTCCTTTAATCAGTTGAGAGTTTTTATGCGGAAATGATAAGATTATACTTGTGTGATCTTTTCAACTTCTTTTTGTTTCAGCTTTTAGTTACAGGATGAAGTTTAGAATCCTATGTTGATGTTTCATTTGTTCAGGCTCCAGAGACCCAAGTAAAATCGGAGGCTACTCCACAGACCACCCCGTTCTCGTTCGCTGCGCCTAAATATGCGTCACCTGCTACGACGGCTACACTGACCTCGGAAGCTGCAAAGCCGACCCCAAATATATTTTCGGGCATAAAGCCAGCTGAGAATATATTTTCCAAAAGTTAGTGTTTTGTGCTATTTTGATCATACTTCCTTCGAAGCATTTCACCGATTCCAGCTCCAGAGGTGAAGCCAAGGAAGGAGGGGGACGGAGTCGAGGATGATGATCACGATCATGTTGAAGAATTTGAGCCTCAAGTGGACTTTAAGCCGGTTTGCCCACTTCCTGAGCTTGTGAAAGTGGTGACTGGAGAAGAGGACGAGAAGGTGAGCGTTGATATCAGTTATTGTTTTATTAATTCTTTGCATGTTTTTCATTATTTATAGCTGATACTGCATATAGGGAGTAAAGTTCAGTTCAAGTGAAGATCTAGGAGAATTCGTGTTATTCGACCTTCTCAAAAAATTCATGTTTTTTCGAATGATTCTTAGGTGATCTTCGAAGAGCGCTGTAAACTCTATCGCTACTCCGATGAAACAAAAGAATGGAAGGAGCGTGGAACAGGCGTGATGAAAGTGCTTGAAAATACTAATACTAAAAAATGTCGTGTAGTGATGCGCAGAGAGCAGGTTGGTAAATCATCTGGCACACGATTCATCTTCGAAGTTTCAATTTCGTTCATGTTTGTTTATGTTTTCAGGTATTCAAAGTATGCGCAAATCATCAGCTGTTACCTGGCATGACCATTCAAGCAATGCCACGCCAAGAAAAGGCCATGATGTGGTATTGTGAAGATTTCTCCGAAGATCAAAAGACTCACGAAAAACTGTCGGCTCGATTTGCCAACGTGGAAGTGGCGAATAGATTTAAGGAAGTCTTCGAAAATGCCGTAAAAAATGCCGGTGAAGGTAAGTGTGTTTGACTGCTGCGTAGTGACATATTAGGTTGATTCATAATAAATCGGACAAATTGACCAATTTTAATCATTGTCGTACAACTTTTTTACGACAACAGGGATTCACTTGAAATATACTCCATCTTTATCGATGACCTTCTGCCACGGTATAGGCAGATCATGGATGCCCTTGCTCCAGAAGGCCGGAAGCTGGAGCTCGAAGAAGTTGCCGAGTGCCGCCTTGACCTCGTCGCGAGTTTTGAAGTCTTGGCCGTCCAGGTGGCGTTGGCTGTGGGAGAAAAGGTGGAAATCTGAAGGGGCCAGGTCTGGGGAGTACGGTGGGTATAGAAGTACGGTCCAACTGTACGACAGCAGCTCGGCCTTGGTCGATCTTGCGAAGTGCGGTCTGTGGAAGTAGACACGTTGTCGTGCTAGAAGTAGACATGTGACCGCCACCGTAGCGAACTTTGGACATTGGCCTTCAATTCTCGTAATTGACGAACGTAGACGTCGGCGGATACTGTGGTACCTTCATCGAGCAGCTCCCAGTACTCTACGCCGTGTACGCTCCACCAACCGCGGTTTTCGTCTTCGATGGAATAGTCGCCTGACGCAAACTTCGAATGCTACAACTACAGTGTACTTCTGCCGGGGGCATGCTCCTTGTGAACTTCTATCAGACGTCTGCCGATATCCGCGGGTTCCTGGCCAGATAGCGATAGGAATAGTATGACGTTGCGGATGTGGTCTCTGGACCTCTTGAAATCGTGCGGCATTGTGGCGGAATGAATTTACTTTGGAGTGATTATCTGCAGTACTTTGAAGAGCTTTTCATACTCATTCCAACGGTACCTCGCGCGTCCATTTTCGTTAATTCGTTACTGAGTTATGATCTCTAGAAATCATCACTACCATTTGTCCGATTTATTATGAATCAACCTAATATAATGTTTTTGATATTTTTAATTTTTGATAACTGCTGTTTATCGCCGCAGCTCGCGATGCGAAAGTTACTACAAGGATGCTGAGTTATGGGCAAAAGCTTCGGTGGCCGACGGGACTCGAGCCCGCACTTTATCCTTTTCGGGGATATGTGCTAATCCATTACACTACCGACACCACCTTCACCTTAACTCAGCTTTCTGAATGGTATATTTACCATAGCTTATCAGCACTCACACGTTTAACGTGTTGAGCCGGTTGGCCAATATCGGCATCGAACCGTAAAGCTGAAAGCTTTAGTAATGATTTTGATATTTTTAATTTTTGATAACTGCTGTTTATCGCCGCAGCTCGCGATGCGAAAGTTACTACAAATCCCCACCTCGAGTCCCGTCCGCCACCGAAGCTTTTGCCCATAACTCAGCATCCTTGTAGTAACTAATGTAATGTTTTTCTGGAGATTATCTTCTCTGCTTCAGCACCGTCTCCTGTCAAACCAACAAAAACTGAAAAACAGGTCGATAAAGGAACAACCAGTAATACGGAAGAGGTTAACGAGAAGAAAACGGAAGCCAAGAAAGAGGAAAAGGAGCCTGATAGTAAGGAAACAACGTCACAGAAAGGTTATGGAGATCAATTCAAGCTACAACCTGGACAGTGCGTTTATGTTGACGATTATTACTTTCCTATGTCTTTATGTGTATTTATATGCCTTTCCTATGCATTTAAAAATGTGTTTACTCTGTAGATGGGAATGCCCAGAATGTTATTCTCGTACAGCTGAAGACAAGTGCCCTTGCTGTGGAACTCCTAAGGAAGGAGAGAAGGCCCCGACTGCGACGTCCAAGTGGGTTCTATCCTATCTGTTCCATGTACTTCTGTTCTGTATTTGTACTCAGTATAATTGGAGATGTTCTGGTTTGACAACCCTTTTGCTGGATCCAATTTTTACGCCTTATTGGGAAGGGGAACTCTATACTTGAAGGCACCGTGAGGGACAAGGAGAATACAGTCGTCGAAGACATATATCCACTTTAGAAAGAGTGATGTTAGGCGGAACTCGCACTGAAAAAGCACGGTTTGGGGTCTCATCACGGTTCCGCAGCACTGCGAGTTCTGCTGCCGCTCATTCTCAGGTTGAGTTACCGCCGAGGGTGGGGCAACGTTCGCAGCCAGCCTTCGACACGTAACCCGTCTGCAAACTACCTGCCGTTAGAGGCTCGAAAAAGAAGGAGATCAAGATTTTTGGGATGATCCTCGGCTTTTCGCCATTTTTTCTGTTAATACACTGGTGAGCAGCATTACTTTCATATTCCACATTAGATCGAATTCACCCCTTGCAGTGCTTCAAAGAAAGTGATAGGATTAATTGGACTCGAAGACTATCAAAGTGAGTATTCTAAATGAAAGCCGTTAGGTTATGAAAACTATGCGGTGATTCCTCTGAAAGGAGCTCCACTGGGTTTGCGTGGGAGGCCTTTTTATATAGCCGCCACCTGTTTTAATGTGGCCTCCCTTTTCGGAGTCGATGGTGGAAAGGTAATTTCATCACTTGGGTTTTTGGCCGTTTCATCTCTTTTTCATCACTTTCTTGATACTTTTGATACTAATTACCTCGACTTATTAACGTCTCGATAATCTCTTCATGTTGGGCCCGAATTACCTCTATCATTGCTTCCAAGAAGACAAGAAGAATATCAGAAAGACAATTTTTGGTAGAATCCTATTTTTGCTGGATGCTTCAGTCTTTACTAAATGATTTATAATGGGACTGCAGGTGATGCAGCTTATATTGAAATTTTACAAGTAGTTCGTGAGATTGGTGATCAGAAGAATTCTTTTTGCTCACGTCCTTATTCGTTCAGATCAACACTACCTACTTCAAGTATTCCGCTAGGTGGAGCTCCAACAAGCGAGTCGCAGAAATTCACGTTTGGTCTAAGTGCAGCTGCAGCAGCTAAAGCTTCACCAGCAGTGTCGACGTCATCATCGACATCGAATACACCCAAGTCGTCGCTGTTTGGGTAGGATGTGTACCTTAATGTCAGGATGCCGCACTGCGGGATGTCGCAAGCGAAGCAATGCGGACGAGCTAAATTGTTGGGTCCCGAAGCGATTAGAAGTTAACTGCGTATCGCACTCCTAGCATTACGTTGTAATCGTTTTGAGACCCAACTACCGCGACGCGCATAGCTCGCACACACTGTGTCGCACGCCGCTCGCCATCGTGCGGCATCCTGACATTAGGGTACATATCCTGTTTGGGTATGTTGTAACGATTTCAGCCATTAAGCTTCGCATGTTTTGTGAAGGCCTATATTGTTTGCAAAACCCGCTTATCCAATTCAACTGGTAAATTTCAGGGCGTCTCTGGCAACGGCTCCTAGCACAACTCCGTCAGGCGGATTCACATTTGGAGCAAAACCGTCTATATTTGGTGGCGCTTCTGCAAAGCCTTCCGCAGGTGCAGTTTACCTTCCAGTTATACTTTTTTACCAGCCAGGTGTCCAATGATAGGCAGTGACATATTTGAACATGAATTTTATCAGCTCAAAGCGTATTGCTTAGATTATGCCCGTCAAAATGAATGACACAATATGTTACTATCACTAGTTACTATCAATTTTTTGGTATCATTCGTGTGATTATGATTAGCTCGCAAAATGTTTTCAGAGGGAACATCACCCCTGCCTTCATTCTCTTTTACGAAAAAGTCGGAATCAGCTGCAGCCCCGACTTCCACAGCGGTGACAAGTTCATCAACTCCTGTCACATTCTCTTTCAAAACTGGTATGCAAACCATGCACATTCTCTTCACGAGAACATGAGAAGTGATGATCTGTGCATTTAGCTGGAACTTCATCAACAACACCTAGCATGGGTAGTTCGCTGTTCGGTAGCAAACTTTTTGGAGCTTCAAGTGCAGCATCAACGGAAGAGAAGAAGGAACAAGAAAAGGAGGATAAGGATGCAGCACAACCTAAAGCTGAGCAAAAGGTAGAGAAACGTCTTATTGTTTTGTACAGAGTGGATTGTCATCTGTTCTGCAGGTGTTTGGCAGTGGATTTGGTGGTAATCTCTCATTTGCTAGTCTCGCAAAATCGGCATCCGGATCTATCTTCGACCCTGCTAATACGCAGAAGGCACAGGCAGAGTTTGCTGCCCAAGCGAAAAGCAAGGCTGGTGTCATTTGCTTTGTGATTCACACTTAGAGAAAAGAGGAGACCTATAGAAAAGTCGGTCAGGGCTCGTGGACCGGTTTTCTAAAATAGTTCCTTACACAGGAAGGGGCCGAGAAGTAAAGCGTAGTCTTCTGAATTTGTATTAGAAGTGCTAGAAAAGGGGTGAAGAAGCCACAGTGATATTAGCGCAACTTTTGAGATGTCAGTGCTTATTTTTTTACCCGTTTCTCATTGATTTTGATTCAAATAAGTAAACACATATCTGTATGCATGCACTTAGCGCCGCCTCTGAAAACAGTGATAATAAGCTGGTTAAATATCCGTTCCCGGATTTTTTCTTGTCTGCTCTTTTGGATCCCTTTCACTGAGGTGAAACTTACTTGCACGTGCCCCGTAGAGTGCACGATTGCGTTTGGCAGGGCGCTTCACATGCTTATGAATTTGTGCGGTGTTTTTTATTGATCAGTTCTAGGAAGAAAATTATGAAGAAGGATTAGTACATTCGCTCCGATTGTGGCGAAAATATCTATAGTTTACTCCATTTTGTTCGTGATGAATATGAGGGGCTGTGTAAGGCGCTTGACACTTGATAAGATTACGGTGTACTGGTATATGCGTGATTTTGAGTGGTCGTCATTTAGGCAGTTATGATGTTACAAATGAATTTTCTTTTCTGATTCGGCTGTATCTCAGTGTTTATTGAGTATATTCTCTTTTTTCAGCTTGCAGTCACGGCAGAACAATCCAAAGGTGACTCAAAGAACAAAGAAGGTGGCGAAGGAGATGCAGAGGGTGGCGCTGATGAAGAGTACGAGCCAGATGTGCAGTTTGCTCCAGTGGTACCTCTTCCTGATTTAGTAGATGTGGTGACCGGTGAAGAGGAGGAACAGGCTCGTTATTTATCTGTTATGATCACTTTTTAATGATTTATTTTTTGTGTTATATATCACATTCTTGCATTTTCATAAGTAAGATGTTCTTTTTATGCTAAATCTTTAGGTTGTGTTTGTTGCTAGAGCGAAGCTATTTCGTTTCATAAAAGAAACTAAGGAGAACAAGGAACGAGGTGTTGGTGATCTTAAGGTAATGTTTGACTGGCACCCTAATGTCAAACTGTAACTAAACCTGTTATCAGCTCGTGATTGTTTTCAGATACTTCGTAATCCTAAAACCAATGCTCATCGTGTGGTGATGCGCCGTGAACAGGTGCATAAAGTCTGTGCGAACTTCGCTATCCTGCCTAGCATCGAATTGAATGAAAAGAAAGGAATGCCAAACGTCTACAACTGGATATGTCGCGTGAGGGTTTAGCTTCACTTGTGCCGTATTAGCTATATACGAAGTTAATTGATTTCCTTTTTTGTTATTTATGTGTTTTTGAGGCATGGTTACGAATAGACTTTTTTGTAAATTGGTGTAATCATGGGTCGACCCTATTCAGGAAACAAGGGTTTTTCTATGAAAGATTCGGAGAAGGTAGCGGATTATTCTCTGGGTTGCAGCACTTTTATTGCTGAATAGTGTTCTTGAAATGCTACCTTCGTAGTACATCTAATTAAAACAAAAATTTGTGGCACAGATTAACATGTAGGAATTTATGTATGTCACAGATTAGTATTTAGGACTACTCGGAATCACCTGATGGCGTAGATGAGATATTCACGGCAAAATTCAAAACACCTGAAATTGCCAAAGAGTTCCATGACAAATTTGTGGAGGCTGCGGCGTCGCATCCAGTCAGTAAGCCCAGCCCTCAAGATATTTGATTGATAGATTTTCATCAGTTATCTCTCGTTCTTGTTTCAGAGTGCCGCCAAATAGTGGATTGGGATTATCTATGATTAGTTCAATTGTAACACTCATTTTTCCTTTGAATTGAGCAAGCAAGCTGTTACGATGGTATTGAGTGATCTGAATGTCATGTTTTTCACGTTGTCAACTAATTCGGTTTGAATCTGAAGTCATATATCATTGTAAGAGGTGTGATAAATGTTATTTTAAAATCGAATATGGAGGGTGAACGTTTTCTTTCCTCCTTTATCTGAGTAGGGTTCCTGAGTTGAGATAGAATTTGTTTCCCCTATGAACATGCAAAGTCATCTATGAACAATTTCAATTTTCGCAGGCAGTTTTTTTTTCGAAGTGAAAGTAAAGGTATACAGTGAGCTTCATTTTTCGATGAAAACTTTATGGCGTCGGCATTATTACAGGTAGAGGGTCCTCCATGATTTTACATTGTCACACTGGACACTTTTTGTCGTCGAAGTTGTGAGACCGAACGATATCTGGTGGGTAGAGTTACTATAGTGCGTGCGATGTGTTTCTTTCACATTTCCGTCGGTGCGACCAGAACTGGTAAAGTGCGCAGTGCTACAGTGGAAGGCTAAAAGGCGAAGAAAAACCGGGGTAGGTACCCCAGTCGCGAGTATTCAATGGTATGCACAGGATGGAATGACTCTGAATGAAACGTAAGTTATTCACACTCAATGGTTCAAAGTATTACTTCTCATCAGCGAACATTTCACTATAATCCTTTGCTCACCTCGTGTCATGGGCTGAGTCCCCGTTTCCACATTCCACTCCTAATTGCTTGACCCTGTCTGATGGGAGCCGCTGGACATGCGTTGTAATTGGGAAAAGTTAAAAATATGTAGCTCATTCATGAAGATTCTACTCTTTTGCCTCTATTTAGGGGGTGGTAAGGGTAATCTGGTTGTATTCATCATTCATTGCAATCTTTGGTAGGAGCGGTGGACGTTTTCACCACGAATATCACGTAATTCGGATCGTTACGGCAGTCATATGATATTGTGCAATAAGTATCACTCTGCTATCGTAATTATTACTGTGCCCTTTAGCCATCGTTGGCAAGGTTAAACCTAAAGCTTTGCTCACAGTTTTGGAATTTGCGGAATTGCAGAGTTGCGGAAAACGATGAAGATACGTATCGACTGGGAGAATTGCGGAATTTGTGGGATTGTGGAAATGCAGAATTGCGGAATTTGTGGAAAAGCATTAGATGGTGTCGACGATTTCCACAATTCTTCATTTGCGCAAATTCCGCGATTCTGCATTTCCACAATTCCGCAATTCCGCAAATTCCAAAACTAAACACAGCCTAAGAGGCGGACCACGGTAAGAAAGGCGGGGCTTGTTGAAAACGATCTTTTTCAAATCTTAGAGAACCGCCTTTTAGCAATAACTGTACCTCATAAGAACTTTCTAGACCTCATTTTTTGTTTGGATGACTCACTCCAGGAATTCCTCATTGTTCGCTTCACCCTTACAACTGTCTCAACTATGGTGGTAGTCCAACTGAAACAAAATCTTTCGGGAAACTAACAATGGCAAAAGGTAAGGGACTAGTTTGACTCATAACTGCTTGTACTTATGTATAATTCTTGAAAGGATGGCCTGGAAGAAAAACTATGTAGCTCATGACAACCGCATTTAAAGTCATCCTCAGCCCCTAGTCACCCTTCGCTGTGTATTATTAAAGCATTCAAATAATTTCAATTTAATAAAAAAAATTCCATTAGAATAATTTCGATTGAATAAAAAATTAGAAAACAATTTTTGGAAACCGACTTTTTCTTGCCACTTCACTCTGCCAGTAGCTTGAGAAGGCGCCACCCACACTGCAGCTACTACTCCCGTTTATGGTTCAAGTAGAGGTTAGATCTGGCGGATTTGTAGAATATAAGCCACATATTTAATTGTGGGAAACGTAAGATGTCCTATTTCTTTCGATTTGATTCAGTCCTAAAGGCAAAGCGGAACGTCTTGGAGCGGTTGATCTCATTGGGCTCGGATCTCACGCATGTAGCGAATGCGGAATGTCCCCATCACGCAGATGACATAGAACCTCTGATCAATACTCAGATTTTGAGTTTTTAAAAGAATTTTTTCTCGTCAGCACAATGGATGACCTTCTGCCTTGCTCGGGGTCAATTTGCGGTCGATTTTTCTTTTGAGAGTGCAACAGCGGATGGGGCGGAGTTCAGAGTGGTAGCACCCGCCCGTTGTTAATTGTCACACTCATCTGCTGATCGTTCTTCTTATGCTCCCATCATAAAAGTGCCCACACCCATAACTGGTGATACGGTAATCATCGAGTTTGATCGCTGTCTTTTCATGGCTTAGTAGAGCTAATTGATTCCGGCTACTACTGAATGTTCTTTGAACTTTTAATAAGAATTGAACTGACATAATGCCCTATAGGAGTACGAATGAAAGAGAGCAAAGGGCAGAAGAGAGTGATGGTGTACTACAAGTGCAAATTTCGATCGCTGTGCGCCTTGCGGCCCCGTTGCACTCGTCGCTCTCGGTGGTTAGGCGCTTGGTTGATCGGTTCGACGACCGCCACGGCTGAAGAAGAAATGCGTTGGTTGTTATTCATGTTTCTACACAGTCTTGAATCATTCACAGTGCATTCTTTCCGAAGGACTATTGCGTCAATGAATTTCTGCTTGAACCAGCGTATTGCATGCATACTACCGTAGCACTTGTTGTCGCAGATCGCATATTTTTTGCTTACAAAAAACCTCCACGTGGGATGCACTCTCACTTTTGAACTTGCCGATTACTCGCAAATTGACATTTTCGCATAAAAATTCAGTATAAATTGCTAGAACACTTTAGTATTTAGGGTGGTCCTATTTATGTGGTACACTGCTATCATCCATCGATTCATTTATATTATCCATAAATCGCTCTATTGCTTATATCCATTCAAGACTGTTTGTTCTTCCGCTTCTTCGAAAAAAGTGTTAAAAAATTCGTGGAAGGGTGGAAAGAAGGGGGGAGGGGAGGGGGCGGTGATTGTGAGAACTTCCTTGCAGGATTGGTCTGAGCAGCATAATTTTTAACATTTTTTTAGGTGTGTCTATTACTTTAACTGTGTAGAATTTGCTACAAATATTAATGTATTTCGCTTTTTATTCATACACGATCCTCTCGAAGGATACCGTAAGGTAGTGCGACAGGCAAGTAGCACTGATTTCTAAAGCAAATACGCAAAAATTATGCAAAAAATATGGATGCTTAATATGGGAAATATTGAAAAATATGGGTAGAGGTAGAGGTTTTCTCATTGTCTTCTCTCAGCCGGTATAGTTCTACAGTCATCAGCTTGTACACTGAAGTGTAAATTTTTCATCCAAGCCTTACTGGTGTAGTAGGGGCTCTTGCTAAACTAAGGGTCAGACTTAAACCCTGAGCTAAAATAGCGCCGGACGTCGAGCACAATGGTGTGGCCCTCAGTTATATAACACCAAAATTTCATTTTCATTGTCCGCGTATACAAGTGGAATCGCGTATTTCTCACCGCCGGCTGCAGATGTGCTGTCTTGTCGAATGGTTGTCTGACCAGTGCCCGCGAACAGGAGGCAGCCGGCTTTCGCATGTGAACTTTTTCGCTTCCACGACGAGATTCGTCACTTTCACTTCTCTCGGCTAACGTTAGCGCTAAGGTGGCTAATCAAATAGGTCCTGCTGTCAGGATTGATTTGAGAGCCTTCGGCATAGCTCAAAATGTTTTCAATGTAGCTTATTGATCGGTTTAATCAATCAAAAAAATCTCTAAAAGATTTTATGTGTTCAACTAGCTAGACTTGCCTAATTCTTGTCAAGTATTTAGTTAGTTGTTACCGTGCTTACAGTCTTTCTCGGTGTCGAATGACTTGGAACTTCTTCTATGGGCAGCATTTTATGATGTTGCGTCGAATGATTTTTTTTGAAGTATCGGCACTTAGGATATCGATGAGATGTCCGTAGTATTTTAATTCTTTCGTTTTTGTGCTTTCCTTCCTTTCTGTCTATTTTTAAGCCTAGTAGTTGCCCATAAGTATTCCACTTTTTGAACGTCTGTTCCACTGTTCAGCATTTATTCTACTGTTCAATGGGGCTCTGCTTCAGGTCGCCCACTTATTATACGTACCCCACTTTGATTATCATTCACTCATTCCCCTTTTTCGGTTATCGATTTCCCTCACTCCATGGCTCTTTTTATGAGCACTTTTTTCTGCGATGCATCCACTTTCTCATTTTTCCGGTGGCAGTCTCCATATTCCATTTTTGCTAAGTTCTTTGTGGTTCCGTCCAAGGCTCGCCGAACACCAGAGATGGCACCGCGTCTAAAGTTTGTTCCATATCGGACTCGGCATTTCTCATTAGTTTTTATTTTTATTGTGGACCAAGTTGAAGAGAACGGTTTCCGATCGCCTATTGTACTAGTTCTTCCGGTCGACCAGTGTTATATCATCTTTATTTCTCGAGGCCATCTGCTTTACGATTGCTATGTTCAACGATGCTTTCTATGACTTCCTCGGTTAATTGCAATTAAAGGAATACTAGAAAGCTAACGTTAATTTTGTCTGCTAAGGACCCTAAGTCTAATTAGGCCGCTTTATTACTTTACGCCGGCAGGGCGTGGCTAAGTTCACAGGCGGTGAGGCAAAGTGGCATGGGGGAGGTGCAGAGACGACACAACCAACGAGGCAGCGTGGCACAGGTGGGGACGCAAAGACACGCAGCCACGCACCGCAAAGTATGAACGTGGCCTTGGGTGAACCATCACACGACTATTGAAAAACCATCACTGTACTGATTTTACAAGTTATTCTCATATACAACTTTGGCTATTATTTCAGGGGTTTTCCAAGGAGCCGCTTTGTCAGCAGCCACCACCTTGAGGTAGCGAACGTGTGCTAGCGCTTTTATGGTATTGGATCTAACCATCACGATTTTGCTGGTTTCAATTCAGGACTCCATTGAGTGTGCCCACAATTTCTTCGCGTTTTCTTTGGTAGAGCATAGGGGGAGTGGAGATGTACATGTCACTGCTAAATAGGGGACATCGGGATCAAATTACATTCCTCGCTTGGTAGCCTCAGTGGTGCCTGCTTCTGCGTGCCAGGTAGTCGTTGCCTACTTTATGCTTTTCTCGAATACAAAGGTGTTTTTGGCTGTGAAGCTTTTGTTTTGAGAGTCGCAGTTGAATTGGAGGTTTTACGACTCCGCCGCATCGACGAGAATCGCCCATGGTATTTTAAGGCAAATTTTGCGAAAACCTCGAAAATTATGCCGAAGGAGAGAAGAAAAGTGGAAGTTTTACAGGCTCTTATATTCGCCTTAATCAGGGCTTTCTACTGAAACCTTTCTCGTATCATTTGAAGCATTTTGAAGAAAGTTATGGCAAAAGTTCGAAGAAATCATGGGGTTTCCGTTTTTTCGTGTCGATTGACCATGAATTAGTGGCGCTATTTTACTTATGTTATTGTTTTCTTGTTCCTGGATTGAACCATGATATGGAGCGCTTGCTTATAGTGGCTACTAGCTTATACTCCGACCTTTCCGCTTCGTGCTCATTGCGGACGAATTGCTCATTGAGCTGAAAGTGACTTCATTGATTTCACCAGAAGTCATGTATGCACCTTCCTATTTATTTAGTGCGAATCTACTCTTGACTTTTTGTTTCTTCCATTTGTTGCCTGCTACGTTGAGTGTGGGTATGGTATTCCTTGCCTTACTTAGGCACACTCTTACGAGTGTATTTTCAAGAAAATAAATAAGTAAACTATTGAACTTCTGAGTAATAGAGAGCGTATTAAGTTTGTTCAACTGCTTAAGCTCTGGGCAAATTGCTTTTTTTTGCGGTTCTCCTTCTTAGTCTCTGAAATGGATGTTAAAGCCGAACATGGCGGCGTGAAGTTCTTGGCGCCGATAATTCTTTTTGCATTCATTTGAATGTAGTTGTCTGTAGTAAACATACCTAAACACTAATTTTTATATTTTTGATTTAGATACGTAAACAATTGACTTATTTTATTCTTTTTAAAGCGGTGCTAAGAAAGTCGGGCAGCGAGTAGTTAACAGTGATATGGAGTTATTGAAGGTTTGGTTAATATTGTTTGGTTTGATCTGGAAGGTATGGATGTTTTGAAATGGCTTATAATCGCTTCACTGAAATTTCCACAATTTGGCTTCATGATAAGATTTGAGCGGCATTTTATATTCTTTTTTTCCTTGCTTGCTCAATACTGTTAGATTCGAGCAACCGTCTCACCTTTTGACTTTCTAAACTTTAGTGGGATTCGGTGACGAAGTTTCCGACGTTAATCTCTTTTGCGGGATGCGCCATTCATTCTACTTCCATTCAGAATAGTAATGGCAGGTGAATGCGTGGTGAGCAGTGCATTGTCTTTTGAGACTCAACCGATGTACAAGACAGTATTTTTATTCTTCGAAACACGTGTGGTACTAATTTACCCATCCCGAGGAACGGAAGGCTCGCTTGCGTTAACATCGCTTTAAGATTTGATCTCAGTACCCTGTCAAGACCTGCGCCGACTGCCACTGCACGAACTTCGTTTCAGGCATAACTGCAAAATTTCATTGAAGTGTTACAGGATTCATCCCGTCCCAAAATAGTATGACATATTTGTCAGACAGTAATTGTTGATAGCCGTAGTTAAAGTTAGATTGGGCTAGGCTTTTGTTGTTGGATTAATAATTTGGTATTTTTGTTTATAATGCTTATTATTTTTGCTTGCAAGTGATGAACCCGTTTGAAGATTTGATCGAACAGGGCTTTCTGCACGGTTCACTGCAAGCAAAGATTGTATTGGACGCTTGTCATCGCATGAGAATCTATTCGATGATTCCCATTGTAAACAGCCAGTGAAATAACGGCGTTGAAATGCACTTTGGTCTGTTTCTGCTGTGCAACACAGCATCGATTTCTTGAAAAGTTGATGGTCTTCATTGACCTTGACAGAAGAACGACATGAGCGAGCTGGTTTTAAGTTGTTTACGAAAAGAGATATGCAGTCATCAAAGTACGAGTGACTTCAGCTCTTTGAACGAACCTGTTTGTTTTTCTTATGATTGTTCAGATTCCAAGATGAAGGGAAAGGTTGCTGCATTTCGATGCCTTATTTTGTTCTGGAAAACTCATACTTGCAGTGGAAATATTTGCGGTGGCCATGATGCTGTAAGTCTTTAGAATGCAGTGTTCGTGGTGTTGAGTCCTGCACGGTCCTTCAGGCGTTTCTTCGCCACGTTGTTGGTTGATTAATATCGGACATGTGTAGAAAAATGAATCATAAATGTGAACATAGGCTGGTCTGCCCTAGCTTAAAGCACTTTCACGATGATTGAAGATACATTCCAAATTGTTCGCACTGCATCTATGGTTCTTCTTGTATTTCTGTAGTGTCCTACTGTCGATGTTTGGGTCCTTGTCCGGTGTCACGACAGCAGAAGTATTGATCTGTTTATTAGTGAATAGATAGAAAGGACTAACAGTACAAGGCGACGAACACTGGCGGAATCGGAGGTGCAGATTGAAGTCGTTGGGCAGGTAGACAACCGGAGACCGAATCACTGGATGCCGAATAAACTGAATATCCCTCCGTCCCAGGGTCTATATAGGCTGTTTATTTTCGCACGATTACAAGGTCGATAAGATCACTATCATTTGTGATTGCATGACCACCAATACCCATAGCGAGTGATGAATGAATAAATGCATGGCGCGTCCCATTTGATTATTCCGTTTTCGTTCACTCTGTCGTCAAATACCCTATCCATTTCACTGAATAGGTCTGATATGGCTTTTTTGGAAGCGACTATGAGCTTTTCTGTTGGAATGGATGAAGTCAAGCCTCCTCCAGGATTGGTTGTATCTAGTCACGAATTAATGTCTGCAATTTCAATAATGATATATCCATGGCAGACCGAAGATCGTGTCGCGGCGTTTCTGACGCAGAAATTCGCCTAGACATTGTTTCTGTAAGTTGAGTGTCATTCATGGTTAGGTGGTGGTGGGTTGTGATGAGTCGGGCGATAAATGAAATTGATTGTGTACATCAGCGGCACCAATCTTCACAACCTTCTTTCAATATGAAAGGTAGCAGCCGTGTGTGTATCGTTTGTACAGAAAATCGCAACTTTGTGTGCGACTCAAAATGAGGTGTTCTGCACGGTAATCTTCTTGGAACCCAACTAAACACGGCGCCCTTGGCTCGCACGCATCGCAGCATGCCGCGTTGCAGAATTCCATCCTAACGACACACATCTGTAGCATCCAAGTCACTCTTTTATACTCGATTCTGCATTTAATTGTGCAGGCTTGGAAAATTCTCCGATACACAGGCTAATAGGCATGAAAAGACCGGAGTGTTCATAAGAGTGGATAGGAAGCCTACAGTAGTAGACATATTAAGGGAACGACAGGCTTGTTACCATATACATTAAGAAGGCTCTCGTAACTGGGGAAAATTATGGTATTGCAGTTACCCCATTTGGGTAACATACTGAATGGTGGAGCGCGTTGGTTTCGTTCTGGATGGCCTCTTTTAAAGGAATCGTCCACGGAAAACGAGTTTTTCTGTTAGCCATATATTTATGTTGTATTTGCCTAATAAGGGCCGCATGCAAAGTTCCACGCGAAAAAGTGAGAATTCGTCTGAGATATAGCCCCCCGATCCCGAGCCAGGTGGGCGGGACCTCCGAGTAAAAGCCCCGTCCCGTCGTCCGGCGCAGTCGGAGACGCAATGTAGGAACAGAAAGTGCCATAAACAGTCCCCCTCTCCGTTCCCAACCGCGGCGGACGACGGTACGGGGCTTTTACTCGGAGACTCCGCCCACCTGGCCCGGAATTGGGGGACTGTATCTCAGCCAGTTTCTCACTTTGTCGCGTGGAACTTTGCATGCGGCCCTTATTAGGCAAATACAACATAAATATATGGCTAACAGAAAAACTCATTTTCCGTGGACGATTCTTTAAGATCCCTAATTCATCCAAAAAGCATTCCTCATTCTAGTCTTTTTAAATTACACAAACAATAATCCCAAACGAGGGTTTTTGTCTTGCAAATGAATTTCGGTTGTATGTCATCATGAGCGACAACAAAAAGCAGCATTTGTACGTGAACACATTTTTGGTAGGGTAATTCGTGAAAAGATTCAAGTAAATTCATTAGCTCATGAGAAAACTCGATAATAGCTCGCCTCATGCGTTCTCGAAAATAGAAATCTATTTGAATCAAAATTTTACTGACTCTGCAATGGAATTTTGGAAAAGTAGTTGCGTGGAGAGTGGAACCGCTTTTTCTGTTTGGTGTGTATTCAGCTGTGTTAGTAGACGATTGGCGTATATCTACGATTAAGTTACAACTGACCTTTTCTGCTTTCAATTTGTACTTAATAATTTATAAAGTTAATTTAGTTTTACCAACATGATTATAACTTATTTTTATTCCATTGATTTATTATTTTTATCATTTTTTATTTTTATTCCATTTTCGAATTTTATTTGATTTTTACAAAATTTTATAAAACTTCAAAGGTTTTCTTCCAGTATTGTCTGTCACTCAGTTTACATACAGTAGCGCTCAAAAGTATTCGGCCAAATACTTTTTGTCATAACTTTTTTCTACTTGACCAAATTTGACAAAATTTTAAAATGTGGTGCCTGAACCTACTGTCAACATTTCCTTCTACTTGAGTGCCGCTCGACTATTTTCATGGGTTTTTTTTACAAGAATTTACTACAAGACCACCGAAAAAAGAAAAAGGCTTAGTCAAGGAAAACGGCTTTCTTTACAAAAAACAAAACGAGCAAGCCTCAGAGAACATCAATATTTTGTAAAAAGACCACGACTTTTGATGACAGCGGCACAGCGCGACAGCATAGTGATGGCACTCCAAAAATAAAAAATTGCATTTGACCCCGTAAGTCTCACCGTTGAGCGCCAAAATAGTATATTTAGTATGCAGTGTCTCCAAGTACAACATACTAAAATTTCTCTTATTGTTAGATCGGTTCAGTCGCAAAAAAGTTACAAGTGAAAAACCCAAGTGAAAAACCATTTGGCCGAATACTTTTGAGCGCTACTGTACACAGAGTTGTATCTGTTTTACTGTTTCTGTTTTATTCCAACCAATTAACTTAATTCCTTTTTCGTCTACCTCATTTCACTGATGAGCCAAAAGGTAGATAAAGGTAATGGTTCTTCAGAGATAGAAGGGAAACGAACATTTTCTGTAATTCTCACCTACCTATACAAATATACAACTGCATTTCCTTTTTATTAGAATTGTCAGCAATGGAACGGAGTGCGTGAAATTGTACTTGCTTGTGGGATGTCAGTATAGCAGATTCTTACCAGGCATGTGGTCCGTGAACTGAATTTTGAGTGTGGTTTCTAGCATGGTCTCCTCAACCGTTGAATAATAAGAGTGTAGCAGAATTAGAAGGTTGTATTCGGCTTTTTCCGCTATTCGTTTTGCAGGTGCGCTCATTAACAATAGTTTCATACCGAATCCAATTGCGAAATTTCTGTTTTTGACTCCCATAGTGTTGGGATGTATTTGTTTAAATAAGCGAAACAATGAAAGGAAGAATACGTGAAAGAGTTGAAGAAAGGGTTATGATTAAAAAATTTGACGGATTCACACTTGACATCTTGGAGTGTACGTCATTATGACAGAAATTATGACAAATTACGATCGGTGCGCGACGCGATGGTGGGCTATGCGCGCGGTATTGGATGGGTCCTGGAGCGATGACGGTGCTCTACGCCCCATTCGAAATGTAATCTCTTGAAGGCACTACTAGGGGTAAAAAACTGAGATTCGGCAGTACATGTTTTCTGAATACGAACCTTCTACATCAGAAGAGTATGTGATGAAAATCGCATTTAAGGCCGCGTTTATACTTTGCAGTGCAGGTGGCAGAGAGTGGCTGCGTTTCTCTGTGTCTTCGCCTGTGCCACCCTGTCTCGTTGCCTACGTCGTCTCGGCACCTCCCCCGTGCCACTCTGCTGTGCTGTCTGTGAATGCAGCCACGCCCTGCCGGCGTAAAGTATGAACGCAGCCTAGGCCTCTGGCCTGTCTGCAGTCCACCCCGGCTAGTGACGGAGAGGGACGCGAGAGAAGGGGGATTTTCGTGCTCTATCCCATTGCTTTTTCGCAGTTTTATGTCGTTCCTTCTCTACTCTTATACTGCTGAGCACCTCTACTTTCATAATCCCCCAGTTTGCCGAATTTGCCCCTCCCGGTGTCTTTAAGGACAACCAATACGGCGCCCATAGCTCACGCCATCACGTCGTGCGCCAAACACGGCCCCGTGAATTTCTTTCCAATTGGCATATACCCGGCGTCGTGTGCGTAATGGCGGTGACTAAACGAACTGCAATACCGCCATAATTACTGGTTGACGAAACTGTGTTCTCCCAGTGCCTTTAAGCTGAAAGCGCACTAAGCTCTATCTAGCCCTGTCGTGATGCACGTGGTGTGCATGGCCGAGTAGAAGCCATGGGTGGGGCAGCGGTAAGAAGTGACCTGACAATCTTCCCACCCCCTACAGTGAAGCAACTGTTTCTCGGGTTTTCGGCGGTTTTATCCAGTCTTTTTCCAGCGCGACATTACTCTAGCACCTTTGTTTTCATGTTCAACAATGGGCGAAATTACCCAAGCTCAGTCAAATTCGAGTTGATGTGGATGATAAGCTGAGTGAAGATTATCCGATGCTGAACACATTTTCAATCTTCATGTGTTGGGATGATCCAGATAAGGGCATGAGAGAGAATAAAGGGAAGTGTTCTGGAAGTTCCAAACTACCTAATTTCTGCTCTGTGACACCTTATTACTCTAAACATGTAGCTCTTCATTCCATTCGTATGGCCATATCTTCTTGATAGCTCTATGAGCATTATAACTACATGAATTCGTATACATGTATGCTTTTTAATTAGTCATGTAGCGGTGTGATGGCGATAAGGAAGACGACGCAAGTGCACCACGAATCGATCGCCAAGAGATTCGGAGGAGAGGAGGTACAGCTGAGTTTCAATATACGGGGGTGCAGACGGCTACGTCACCGAGTTTAATTACTACTTTCATTCGGAGTCGCTCTTCAGCATCCACCGATCACTTTGCTTCTTATCGCTTTTGGACTTGATAGCCATGAAAATCGCTGAAGTTGCGTGGATCCTCAGTGATGTAATGGGTTAGACTGGTCATCGCATAGCTTTGTGTGCTGTCGAGACCACACCTTTTTTATCAAGAACTCGGCTTTTCTTATTATATGTAGTATTTATAGTACTTAATTGTGGCATCTGATACTTTGTGATACCTCCTCGTAATACTTGATACTGGGTGATAGTAAATACCAATGGAACCTGAACCTAAAATTCACAAATTGGTTGCAAGGGGCCGCGCCTGATAAACCATCTGCTGTCGTCCCATTTTGGCGCTGGCGCGGGCGTCAGGCTGTTTTGTGCCGAACAACTGTCATGTTCGTGTTCTACTGGTCAAACTACTGGGGTAGAGTTCACCCCGACCGCATCTGTTGGCGAGCTAGTGGACATTGCTTAGGATGAATAGTGTCCTAAATATTCATCACTCTGCACTCTTTCTTTCAATACCTACTTGTTGTTGTACTTAAAGGCCCACCTCGCGAAAAATTGTGAGAGCTATTTTGTGTGTCACAGTATGTAGAGGCCTTGGTTTACCCACTAGTGAATAATAATGAATCGAAACCCCTCAAAACTACTAAAAATGAAACTCCCTGCCCTCAGTACTCGTACGAGTATTGGAGATTATAGAAGAGCTTTTGCTCGATGATATCGCGCATAATGCTACGATATCACCTGTTCTCCTTGTTGAAGCAACCTTCGCTATTGATATCGCTGCCTTATCTTGTCTTATCGCAAGTTTCTCTCTCGTCTAACCCGGGTGTGATTCGGCTCGGCGGGCTCAGTTCGGTTCAGGTCGACCAGGCCGTATGCGGCGGGGGTAAGCCGTGGCGCCGCGAAAAGGGTGCAATCTTCCTAACTATTCAAGGGTCTATCTGCTCTGAAAAGGTAAGGACCACTTTGATTATCGCGTGGTGTGCCTTTAATACTCTGTGATACTTGCTTGTAATACTTGATACTTGGTTATAGTCCATATTTTATGGCTGCATTATGATAGTCGTACTGGCGTATTCATTTCGCTTCAACTGGAACAGTTCTGATCAGCGGTTCGTATAGTAGGTACGTCAAATGTCAGCGGACTGTTAACGACCACATTACAATTTCGTTCGCGAAATCTCAAGCGCACGTTATTTTCAACGTTTCCTGTCGATGATGGCGATGGCATGTAAATGATGGTTACGATGCGTATGTGGACGATTTTGAACGGCTAGCGAAAGTTGACTCAGTGCGAGAATCAAAAAGAACCGAAAACAATGAGTGTGCGATCGGATCCCAGAACTGGACATGGCTATATGACATCTAACACGGGTAAAAGCCTAGCGATGTGAAGTTGGAAGCTTCGAAGACCCTGGTGCTACCCCTGTTTTTCTTTTTTCTTTGTGTGTGTGTGAGGGAGCAAGGCTGAATTTCGCCGCTCTATCTGTCGACAGTTCATTTTCACGGTTGCAGAACCAGGGTACACCGGGAGTCGAGGATTCCTAGACAGGGGGTAGTATTTCGGTATTGAACGGGCGGGATTAGAGGAGGAGTCGTAATTACGGAGGTCAGCAATTTTTCCAGGCCAGATGATGAGGAGAACGTGCCGTAATCTTACCCGGTGTAAGACGGGTGGTTCAATTTCAGTGATCAACACAAAAATTACAGTAATAAATACTACGTAATGCAATGCAATCGGCAATACATTATTACTGATACTGTAAAGGTTATGTATATGTTGAAAAGGGGGTTGTCTTTGGGTACCCGTTGGGGGAGGGATCGTACTGAAGTTTAAATCTTCCTCGATACTCGGGTGTGCCCTGATGTCGATTGAGCATAGAGCTGCTCAGCCGTATCTTTGTTAGCTGACAGCCACAAACAACGTGAGAAGTTGGCGATGGTACGATGCCCACACGACGGCACCATCTCATATCAGCAGATGACCATATTTCTTTCATCGGAAAACGTTTCCATTTTCTAGGCAGTGCTGGGCCGTCACACTTCATGATTTTGCAATTTTTCGTCTTCACGCTTTCGCATGCGAAGTTTCAACACGCACTGTCAGGGTCGAAAGCCGTCTGTGGATTTGCGACATCGCAAACCACAGAATCGCAAAATTCCAAGGTCGCGATCCCAAGAATGCGAAGTCTGGCGTGAACCTGAACCTTCGAACCTCCCTCGGAAGTGGAAGAATGATAGCGTATCGTGCATCATCGCTCACAAACACGTAAAGACATAACAAACGTGGTCAGGTATATGCGAGTTTCAGCTTAGCTGGGAACGGGAAAGAAGGTTTGTGTAAGCGATTTTTCACTGAGCTCTTTTTACACATGGAACTTATTTCATCCACATTGGAACTCCTCCCACCAGCCTTGAGCTGAAATCAACACCCCGTTCTTTCTATATGAGATAAAAAGATCCGTCATTGCCTGCTGTGGGAAGGAAGTAGTGAAAATATTCTTTGTACGTGTATTCGAACTTGCGACATGAACGTGAAGTTGCGTCTCACCCCCTTTACGGTTCTGAGAGGCAAATGTATGGCGAAATCCCCGCGGAAAACGCCCCCTTGGGCTGTGGCGGGGGCGGCGTTATCAGGCCAAGCCGCCTTTCTCATGTCAGCCCGTCTCTCAGGGTCGACTTTGCCGAAGAACGACTGAGGTGTTCAGTAAAAGCGTGATAGCAGAATGATACTTATCGTGTCGTATTAGAGCCGTTTTGTTCGAAATGACGTGGTATTGACGTGTCGGCTTTCGTAGTGAACACGTCCACCGGTCAGTATCGAAGATTGGAAGAATTGAAACAATCGAATCACCCCTAGCAGCGTGAGAGATAGATGACCGCTGGCGAGTTCTTCACAAAACTTTTATTTCGAACAAGCATGAACGAAATTATTTGCAGTTGGTTCAATAGGCACGCAAGTTTTATCATCAGTAGATGCCCTCTTATATCCTTTCTTGCACCTGCATCCCCGAAGGCAAATGGGCAGTATCCCTCTGACCTGCAAGTTGCATGTGCCACGATATGGCATACAATCGTCGTAGTATTCTTCATTCGGACCGCATTTCTCTTCTGAAAATGACATCGTCTTGGAGAGGGTTATGGCATGATTTCTCGACTTCAAAAGTGGCACGAAAGTGTTTACTGCTAAAGATCCCCATGCTCCTATTGTTATACACTGTTCACACTTCAACATGGCAAAGCGGCATGCTTGCATGGAAGTGGGAAGAAGAAGTGGCACCATACGGGGTAGAGGTGGAAACACGCCCCAGTATGAGGAACTGTGCGCTTTAAAGGGCAGATTATTCCCGGTGAAACCAGTTCGTATTTCGAGAGTGGAGTTCTCAGAAGAGTCCTATATCAGTTGCCTCGCCCAGGTCGGTCAGTTAGAAGACTCAGCTGGCTAAATCCATGTTTGCTTCCCGGTTCATACGTGGTGCTGCTTGTTTTTCATCGCGTCACTTTCGGTTATACTGAAATTGCGCGATGGGGTCTTGTGAGTAACATAGTTAATGTGAATGCCTGAGAACTTACCCGCATCGACAAGTGCAATGCTAATGCCAATCAGCATGATAATGAAGACGGTTTTCTGCATTTTTCTGAAAATGCTGTGACATAGAGAAGCGTCTTAGTGATGTGAAGAAACAAAGCAGCAAGGAGTAGGTGTGGATAGACATTTTCGGAGGCATTCACTGTGAGGTACAGTGCAGAATCCCTTGTAGGAACCACCCTCAAAGACCTGGCATGTGGCTCAAGACTGAATTACGTTCTAAGTAGACTACTCCAGAAGACAGAGGGTTTATGTCGTATCGAAGTGAGGCTATCTTCACGAGGGGATCCACCGTTGAGACATCCATCGGCGTAATCCTCCACCTCTTCATGCTGCTCGCCGTACTGAAGCCGCTACTTTTCTCGACACTCGGGTGTGCCCTGGGCGGAACTCTGAACTCTGCTTGTGGTTTATCCCCTATTCGGTCAGTTTGTCCTGAAAAGCTTCTTCTGCCTAGCTAGCTCATCTGGTTAATATCTGTTTCGATGTTTCGGAGACCACCGAATGACGAAAAGTATGTGGAAGGGTTGGTATGGATTCTAGGTCGCTGATCTGAAAAATGAAAAATTTTTCACGTTCCCCATGATTCCAGCAGGTATGCGTTCAAACGCTTCTGTACTTGTGAGCGAAAGTAAAATGAGTGGCGAAATTTTTTTACTGATAATTTTTTTCAGATATTATAGGTCGAGATATCTATTCATAAGCGAAGACAAGCTTTTCTTTGTACAACTTTTGTGCTAATTCAATTTTGCCCTTCGTAAAAATCTGACTGCCGTCCGTTTGGAAGCCTATAGCATTTCTGCCATCACTCCATGTGTGTGTACATATCGGTGTGATATACTGAAGTGAGAATGATTATTGAAGAGACGCAGGCAGTGTTGCACTAATGACGTCTATCTGGTTATATGGCCATGGCGACTAAGCACCCCATACACGTACGCTCCCTCTCATCGAACATTTCCACATGGCTCATTGATCTCAAGCACTTGTCTATTAAATGCTGCATGGCTGCATACTCTCTCTTTTCATCACTAACCAGCTCGTCGAGCTTTTTTTTTCAGAAAAAGGTCTTTTCTAAAATGGGTATTTTTTGGGAACATCGTTATTTGTGTCATGCATCGTCCGTAAGCGGGGATTGTTGTCAGCTCTGGATTGCGCCATGCATTTGACTTCTGTTCATATGCGACCAAAAATTGGAATGTTCTTGGTATTTTGTGCCCATAGTGGCCAGTAGAGACCATAGGTCATTCCATCGAAATCCCACAGCAGTAATACAAGTTTCATATCCGGCGGTTGAACAGGCTGCTTACTTTGTAGATCGAAGATAAAGTTCTACTGAAGCCAACCAGGTGTTCCGGATTTGTGAAGGCTAGCTGGTGCCAGATTCGACCAGCTGATAATATTCATCAGACATGCAATAGAAGGAAGATACAATTACCTCTCATTTCGAATTTTGGCTAGTTGAGGAAGGATGTTTTGTGGGCATATGTACAGAGATTGGCTGGGTACTGAAGTAGAGTTGTTGGTTTGGAAACTTTTGTAGATGTGTAGATGCGCTTTTAACAAAGTGCAGAATTGAGTCATTCTACCTGCTAGATTTTAAAAGCTCGCGTCATTCTTGATATTATCAATAAAAAGTAATTATCACTCTTGACAGTCCTGATAATATTTATCATATGTGTCATTCTTGTCAATCCATGGAGAATTTGAAATTCTTGCTGAAAAAGCATTACTGCACGGAGTCGTGTATCGTTTTTTTTCGTTTTACATTACCTGCAGAATATCACTGAGGGTTAATCAACAGGAATTCGCATTTCTCGACACGACACCTCCTCTCTAACGACACTGTATAGGACTCTCCTGAATGAGAATATGTTGACAAAGGTAGCAGGTTTCTTATGTCTTGACAATGAGATGAGATGTCAAAGGTTTCGAGCGGTTGGGAAGAGATGTTGCTCCCTATGTCCTTTGATCCTCTTTGCTTTATTTATAATGTATTTATCGCTGTACACACGATCTCTTGCAAGAAAACATCAGCGACCTCCCTTCGAGAAGTCCACTAGGACCCTCTCACAGCGAAACCAATATGACTCCTGTAGAGATATAATATATTCGACCCACCCTTTCATCCACTTCTAGCTTCCTATTCCTTCAAATAAGTTTGATTACCAATGCTATGTAGGAACATTGGAGGTTTCCAGTAAATCGTGGTGTATATAGTCCTTACTTCTACCGATTTTGGATAGTAGTCGAGTGCACGGCGCATCAAGTAAAAAAGACAGTCCATTGCCGATTTTTTCCTGTTTTATTTTTCCGACTTATGACAATACTTATGACTGAATCAACTGCACTGCTTATACCTTTTCCCCCTTTTTCCTCCATTCCTCGCTTCCTTGATATTACATATTCTGCGGTTTTTCTATTTATTTGATTAAGATTCAATGGATAGGTAGGAGAATGAGCGGAAAAAACCGAACTGCACACAGTCGGGAAAAAATCCCAACTGTGTTCAGTTGTGCTTTTTTTCGCTCTTTCTCCTTCCCAATGTTGCCGATCTCTGAAAGTCCAGCGCTGTGTCCCACATTATCAGCTCATTTAGCACAGTTTTCTCTCGCTATTGTAATCCTCGTGTTTTCGTGGGTTTCGCTCGTCGCTTCGCTCCTCATACCTCGTGCCCCGTGTCACGTTTATCACCTCTATTTCACCTGCGCACTCTTATCACTGACACTCTGCAAAGCTGATGTTTGGGGCAGTCTCTTATCGTGCTGTAACCGATTTTCAATGAACACAGAGCAACCACCGTTGACTTCTGTGCTTCGTCCAATCACATTTCTTTTTCGTTTTGTATTAGCAACGGAATTCGCTGTGATCATATGATCTTCAATGGCATCTCGACCACATTAATTCCTTTGGTTGGCAAAGTGAATGTGGCAGTTCTTTCCGGTTTTCTCGTTTTAAGTGGTCAATGATCTCGATTTCTTGGAAATGTGAATTTTTGCTCACAGTATACTCGCGGAATATTGTGTTGAACTATCAGAACCTCTGGGATATGCCAAGCATTCGAGTTTTCCACAATCATTGGTTATTGTGCTTAGTAATCGAGTTACTGACAATTTGCTTTTTCTTTTTATGGATGGTTTCAGTGACTAGGAACCACATGCCACTAGCTCTTCAGAAAAGTAAGATATTGGCTCGTAGTTATGTGATCTGCTGAATCCATCTTAATTTTTGCAAAACAGTCCAATGCATGGCGCATCCTGGAATGGTTCATTGATCCGTCAGCTCTTCAGCTTGTATCGCTATGTACTACGTGATCTCCTGGAGTTGCTGTTCACGCTGGGATGATAAGAATAATGTCATGAATGGCCACTTTGTATTATCAAAGTTCTTCTACGTTCTTGCAAAAAGGGTCATGCATGGCGCATCCTAAAGCGACCTTTGATCTGCAAATGTTCTTTTCTTTTTACTAATTATGCATATAATCTTGTGTACGTGGTAGTTCACGCTAGGAGTCTGGGAATACTTCTATGACGGGCCTTTTTTGTTTTTGTAAGAAAGTTTCGTGCATGGCGCAAACCGAAGCAAACTTTCTTATACTTTTGTTTCCCTACTACTATATCTCTGTTGTCTCGTGAGTTCAGCTGTTAATCTTCTGTGCGGCGGTGTGTACGCATGTGGCGCGCATCCAGTAGGGGACTACTGAACAGGACAGAGCGGCGAGTATTGTCCCTGGTGTTTGTACAGGCTTCTCGCGCTTGTATGTACGTAATAGACCGCCGTCTTGTGGTTTGTAGATGGATTTTTGGTCATTAGTGCTTTGTGCCGTCCTCGATACATCACGCGTTGTGACTTTTTCCCCCACTCGGTCGGTATTTGAGCAGGTGCTTATTGGACCACAGCGAGCATTGTTGCTTTCAAAGACGACGCAGAAAGCAATGATGGGACCGATTGCAGCTGATCGTTAATAGATGAAAGTGCATGTATTCATATTATGGAATCTGGGGATTTATCTAGCGAAGAGGTGGTAGGCGGCTTATCAAATAAGATAGTTTTATTATTTTAAAGAGAATATTGAATCCATAATGGTAACATGATCTGTCAAATGTAGCGGTGGACTTTAGGTACATCTGGCCCCTGGAGTTTGATTGTCCTTTTGCTACGTGGAAAACCTACTATTATTCAATAAGCACTCGCTTTCCACGGCGCTGTGTGTATGCTTTGCAAACGTCTTTTGAAAGCGAAAAATGCCGACGGGTCCACACACCCAGATCGAATCCAGTTCCCGTCCCGATTACCCCACGACCAATGCCGCCCGCCCGGTGCGATGGTGTATGACTTTGAAAGTTAGCACCTGTTGTTTCATGTTCTTCATAGAAAGGTGAGGAAGCCTTGACTTTCGATAGACTCGAAGTCTGTCTATTCTTGAGTCTTCAGCAAATGCGTTCGTGCTCATTCACCTATTTTTTCATTTCTTTACCCGCTTGACCTATGTTCTACCCCTTTTACTTTCTGTTATTTCCGCATTTTTTGTATTTGCACTGATTTTCGGAATCACATGACTGTAGTTGAAAGAAGGAGATACTATATCTTGCTTGCGAGAGTAAGGCGGTGTTATTAATGGCTGGATGTAAGAAAAGTTGTAAAAACGAAGCGTCCAAAACCCGAGAAATGCGACTCCTATTTTTCCGATATGTCGTTGCGTGTACAAATTTTGCTGTGCGGTGCATCAGTGAGTATTGATTGAAACCAAACGGATCTGTGAAACGTGGCAGTGACCTACTGTCAAAAGTCGCGCAACGAATTATCCCAAATTGTATCTTCAAATCTTAGCGTTCTCTTTTATCTTCAAATCTTAGCGTTCTCTTTGATCTTGGACTCATTTGTTACTTTTGGCAGGTGGAGAGCTAAAAGGGGCGTAAAAGTGCTGTGGCACACTGCCGGCTTGATATTCATCGGAACTTTTTCTTTCATGAGCTGATCAATTTATATTATCCTAGAACAGTGGAGCAGTGGGAAGTACTACCACTGGCAAACATGTGGTTCTCTAATCCACGACTGTGCGCAGTCCTCCCATGTTTTACCCCTTTCGTGATTGGTTTAATAGGATATTTTTTGGAAGAAAAAATGTCGACTGACCCCATAGGTTAAATTCGCATTTGAGCACCTCTTTGATTGATCCTAAATGAAAAACGAGTTCATAGCGCCTTTTGAAAAAGTCAATGTACGCAGAAAACTTGATTCTCTTTCTCTTCAGTTACGCGAAACCTGGCCGAGTTGTCACAAAAACTCATGAACGAGGAAGTTGACGTATATTTTTCGTCTTTGACTGTTTCGCAAGAATTTTAGTCTCATGCGGTCAAAAAATGGTTCCACTTGCTGTTAAGGCAATTTGTGACTGTAAAGAGTTTGTGAGAAAATGGGTAGAATGAAGACATATTCTCGTGAAATAATTGCACTTGTCTGCCCAATAACAGCTGTTCACTGTAAAAGACTAAAAGACGAAATATTTTTTCTGCAATTTTCGTACTCATGTTTATTTCTATTTCGTTTGATTCAGAGCTAGCGTGTTAGGCTTGTTCCTTTTTTCGAATCCGTATTCATTCCAATACTCATATATTTATTCAATTCATAATTCAATTCCCGAAATTTCTCGTTGATTGTGTGCTATTGATAGAAATGCACGAACATGTATGCGTGTGTGGGTGTGTCGAGGTTTCACGTTGGTTCATTGATCTTTAAGCATCATACATTGGTCGCTGAAACAACCGGCTGCAAGATGACTACAATTTCACTCGAAATGCTTATGTACCTGTCTTTTTTTGAGCTGACATTGACAAACGGCTGTGCGATGACGCGCTAGATGTAGAACATGAGAAACTCAGCTTATGTCATAGGTAACATAATTGATGTTAATGTAGTCTTCTGGGTTATGGGTTACATTTTATGGATGATGGGAATGCATGAAATATCGTAAAACTTTGTTAGTATGGTTATTTAATATCATTCATTCATTGTCACTATTACTACTGCTATTGCTCTTATTATTACTGGTGTAATTATAAATGTGATTATAATTATAGAGCTACTGCTAGCACTAGTGCTATCTTGTTGTTATTTTCATAATAGCATTATTATGCTTATCATTAATTCGTTCTTATATGTATCATCTTCTATTCTCTACAAGGACTGATTATTTGAACATAAGCGATCATTTAATGTCGCCTAAAATTATTAACAATCTTCACATTCGTTGTTGATCAATTGTTGATCACAGTTTGATCTTCGACATATTCTGGAAAGAAGTATGTTGCAAGTCGTAAAGTTGAAAAATTTTCGATCTTTCCGAATTTCCGAAAAATTTGACGTTGTTAAATGGGCGGAGTTTATAGGGTGGGAGGGTTTCGCTAGTTGAAGGGAAGGATTGCTACATTTAATAAATTTCTAGCAAGTGTGCAAAGCATAATAGCATAGCATATTATAATTATTCATTTGCACATTATGTCACAATGGCTAGTATCGTCATATCACATTTGCACGGTGGGTAGAATCGGATTTTCCTCGATAAGCAGATCCACGAACAGCTGAAATGGGACTAGTGCACCATCTAGGTTTCGAAATTTATTTTATTAGGATCACAATCATCGAACATATTTACATCCTGTCTAGAAGATATATATATTACATCATCATCACAAAAGACTTGCCAGCGCCGAGCGCTATCTCTACTTTATGGTCCCATGTGTGCAACCACTCGAGTACCATGTGTCTCTTATGGAGTTTTTGCCTCAGTAAAGCCGAGCATTGATACTTGGGGTGGGTGGCCACTCCAGAGGTGACAGGGATAGCCGATTATATGGGCGAGAAAGATATATTTCGTAGTTTTTTTTGGTGGTATCGCAGTGGGGGGGGGGCTTCCCACTATGGACATTATTTTTACCTTAGCCTAAAGGATGAAAGGAACCCCTTTTTTCCTTCATTGAGGCTTAGGCAAAAGTCTACGCCTGAGTGTGAAGATTGACCCATAAAGGATCTTCCCATGATGCTTCGATAAGCAAATTTTTATAAGATGCCCCCCCCCCTAATTGCGATAGCACCGTTTTTTTTGGAAATCCCCACGTGACTGATGGCGACCAGTGAGTGTGCCTCGTCTCGTTTGCGACGTTCTCTGCACGATTTTCTTTTTGCCACTCGGCGTTTTCCGTTTTGTCTCGGTCTCTGTTTCATCGCTGCTCTCCACTCCTGCCGCAGTTTGAATATATGATCCGAAATAAACGCCCAAAGTTTATTTAAACTTGCCTCCTGTTCGTTCTCACATTCTCATCATCATCTATACGTCGTCGCAGCTCTGTCTGTGTGATGTGATTGATCTTCAGCAATTTAGTCCAGATGTTCAACACGCTGGCGTCGCTCGATCACTCAGACGTTTTCGGTGACGTAGCGTCAACGGCGTTGGACGAGCTGATTCGGAATTCGGCTGCTGCTGCAATCAGCTCTGCTCACAGCAATCTGTCTGCAGCTTTACAACCCATGGCTGGTGGTCTCAATAACTCACAATTCAGTCAGTCAAGCAGCCTTTCCAATTCGCAGGATGGACCAAGTCGAGGCCGAAAGAAAAACTCCACAGTGAACTTGGTGTGTGTTGTCTGTGGTGATCAGGTGAGCGCTTTTTGTGTCATTATATTGACATCTATGGAATTCTCTGATTCCTGCTATAATCTGATTTTCCAATACTGCTTTATGCAACAAATTTGTTCTAAACTGTACCAAGACTAAATTTTTTGTTGAGGGTCGCTATGAAATGTTAACCTGCATATTGCGTCCCGATTCGGCATTGATAAAACCCTTTTTGGCCGGTCATTGAACTATTGTTTAGAATCGTAGATACATTTGAACGTATATTTAGAGAGGAGTGGATTGGCGCCCAATACTGCATTCATCACGATGAAATAGCGCGAAATGGGCTCCATCTATGATGTTAACTGATTTGGAATAAAACCATTTGAAAAAAGTTTGCACTCTGCCGTGTAATACGCGCAATATTGGAGCCAGCCAAGCTGGTTTCATTAGATATATTGATAGAAATTTAAACTGGGTACAAGCCACGAGATTCCATAAATATAAAATATTCTTTAGGTAAAATAATTACAGTCCCTTCCGGAGCGCCTGATAAGGCGTCGTCTACGGACTCGATTGGGTGGCAGGAGTGAGAGTTGGCTCGGTGAAAGAGTTTGATACACTCTCATCCAAGTCCGTAGGCCACGCCCTATCAGGCGTTCCGAAATGAACTGTAGGATATGCTTCGAGAAGTCGTTTTTCCCTGTCTTCGTAAGGTAGCACCAAAACATTCATTATCACGGCACGCATTCATTCCAATTTCCGTAACAAATGTCTCCTTATTACTCGATACCAATTCTGATCATCCATCATTGATGTCCAAAAATTACCGAATCCAGGATGATATTGAGAAATTAGTGGGTTCGATACAGGATCCAATTCGTACGCCATAGATATGCGACAACATCGCTTGTTACTGCTTCACTTCCGTTTAAAAGTGGTAGCGAGGGCGAAATACCATTCCAATACTTCTCCTTTATGATTATATGTGATTGTCGAATACATGGCATGTGGTGATTCAAGTGATCTACTCGAACCTACTTTCATTTTTGATTCACTTAAATCATTTTTTGTTTTTTGTGACATCTGTATACACCCTTTATGGATTCTTCTCATTTTCATAATTAAAAATTTCGATTACTGTGGGGCGACCATACTCGACGTTCTTAGAGTTATATACACAAAGTTTCAAGAAAAAAGTTCTATTCATTTTCAGTCAGACATATTAATAAGTCATAGTGGCTTTTTTCGCTTTATGACTTTTTAAGCACGTAAATAACATAAATATGACGTGAGAAGCTGGTTTTTTCTGAGAAGTTGGAATCCAAATTAAATTCATGGTAGTTTTCATTCCCTCCGAATAGTAAATGTGCTAATAATGTGTTTAATATTATTAATCTAATGCACGTGAAAGTGTTAACACGTCGCTTTTAAATAAATGTTAAATCACTTATTGTTGGAGGGTGAAGGTACCTATTGTTTTTTATATTACATGTGTTGAATATTACCTGTTTTTGAATACACGTCGACAGCCTTTGAAAGGTTCTGCACGTTTCCCAACCGGTTGTTCATAGGACTGTCATTGCGACTCTGCAGAATTTCGGTGCAAAAAAATCAACATTCCTATTAACATTTCAGGCCTTCGGTAAACATTATGGAGTTAACGCATGCAATGGGTGCAAGGGATTTTTTAGGAGAAGGTCAGTTGAGTTTACTGAGTTCTTTTACAATAATGTGGTGATGTAACAACGTGAAGTATGCTCTCCTTGAGGAGGAATATTAAAGTGCGAGAGCGTAAGAAGCCTGGGCAATCTAGGCTGCTTTTATGCTCTGCGGTGCTGTCGGGGCTACTGTTGCAGCACGCCCTATTTATAATTCGTGTTCGGATAGCGTTGATTCTTCTTGTGTCTTATTTTTTGGAACTTTTATTTTCCCCATAATTTTCATAAATAAGCCTTCTGACTGATTGTTTGTTATCTTCACGCTGTGATTTCAAATATTGCAAAAGGTGTCGGTGTAGAGTATAAAGGCAGCTTTGGGCCGCCGTCAGACTTCGTTGGCGTTTTTTCGATTTTGCGTTTTTACGATTTTGCGATTTTGCGGCTTTGCAGTTCCGCATGCGATATTACGGCCTTCATTATTGTGCACCGCCGCAACCTCGCGTGCAAAGTCGCGACACCGCAAAACCGCACAATCGCAACATCGCAAAACGCGAAGCCTGACGGCGGCCTTACGTGAGTGTGTGTGTGCGGTTATCACTTCATCCTGGACGGCCTCTCCACATAGCATTTGCTACCTTACGAACGCCGTCGTTGGCCGCCGACTACACACGCAACCATAAAATATTCATTTGTGATAAGCTTTAAGGCTCAAAAAGTCTCGCTATCCCGTCTATTTAGTTGAGCAGAACTAGAACCAGTGTCATAAACAAGGGACCATATTCTCTCTGCACTAGATGTCGTCCACCTTTTTTTTTTGAATTTTTAGCTGTTGGTTCTTTCGTGTTAAATCAGGGATCGTATCGTTCTGCAGTAGTGCTAAAAATTTGGTTTGTCTAATGGGACTCGGATCTTCCGTATAGGCATGCTCTAGACGATCTACGATGTAGCGGTGTAATCACATATATCAAAATGCCATTCTCTAGTGCAGACATACATTATCACTGTTTTTGTACCAGAAAATAAATTATGGAATTCAAATGCGTAGTAAAAGTGGAAATACGAGCATGTTATCTTCCAGCGTTTGGAACAATCGCCAATATATGTGTCGATTTGATGGTCAATGTGCTATCGCAAAAGGTACGTGGTTTTTCCATTCCGACAGGTGAAAATATGAGACCGCAGGTGGATGTCGGATTTTGCTATTTTGCAATGTCAATTTTGCAATGCAATGTTCCGCATGGTGTTTCTGCGATGGTGGGATTTCTCATTGTGAAGCGCGATCTAGCATGCCGCATCAATTCCACATGTTTACAGTGTCCTAATAAGCTCAACAGAAATCATCGTTTTGAAGCCTTCAACCCGCTTTTTTTCGCGACCTTGAGATCTTGCGTTGCTGCAGCTTCGCGTGTGGAGCCGCAACACAGCGAAATCGCAAAAACGCGAAATCACCAAGTCTGACGGCGGCATAAGCGGCAGCTAAGCATGTGCTTGATTGTAAAGTATTCGATGTTTGAGACTTGTCGCAATAATGATTCGTGCGTTCATAAATTACTTTCCGAGTACTTTTGCACAACCATACGAAAATAAAGGCAATCTATTTTTAATTAATCCATGTGCTTTTAGAACATCGCAACGTCTGTCGTGCGTGTCGATTGAAGCAATGTTTTGTGGCCGGAATGAATCCTAGGGGTGAGCTATAATTTTTCATATTGGTGTTAAGATATCCGCGGATCTGAGAAAATCTGTTGCTTCGTAGTCGCCTTTTTACTCTTAATCCTACCTATTTCTTCAACTTAAAGGATTCTTGTTCCTAAGGCAGGTGCACGTATTTCATTTATTGGCTACAATTATTGCTTCAGCGGTACAATCGGAACGAGAACGAAGTGATCCCTTACAAGATATGGATGATGGTGATGATGACTACAGGGAAAATTCCCCAGACAGGTAATATAGAACAATCAATTCATACGTTCTGTGTAAGAAAGCGAACTGACTCCTGGTTCGCGTCACACATGCGCACGTATGCCGGCAGTTGCGGCACTGTGCGGTGCAATCGCACTTGCCCAGTCGCTCACATTTATCTACATATGCCCTGTGCCATGCTTATTATTGCTTCCTGCACCATGCCTTTCGTTATTCTTCACAATCCTGCATTACTCCGCACTGATACTGGACGGCTGATCGGTGCTAGTGCAGGTCACGCAATCAATACGTTGACGTTCTTGAGCACAACTGCGAGTACGCTCGTACCAGTGAACGCACCAACGCCAGCGAGCATGCGATCGGTTACAAGTATGAACGCGACCATGGGCGTGGAGCAGTCTATACAAATTTTGCGATTTGGCGTGGGTGCTGGGATCTACGACAATGCGTGTTCCGTGCTTTGCTATTTTTATTGTCAAACTTGATTTGTTCACACAGGTGATTCCATGTAGGGTCAGGATCTACTAAGGCCGCTTTCATACTTTGCGCACCGACGCCGTCACGCGCGTGACGGCGTCAAATCGACGCCGTCATCTGCGTTGATTTGACGCCGTCACGCGCGTGACGGCGTCGGTGCGCAAAGTATGAAAGCGGCCTAATACATCTAGTTTTTACAGAACCGAAGTTTCTGAAATGATACTTACTTTTATGGGGAGCAATACAGTCGGCCATTAGTGATTTTTCCCATCAAGTGAATCGATTACGCTCGAATATTTTGGTCCACATGTTTTCAGTGCCAGTTTCTTTCGTTATTGATTGTGATTTAATCAAGTAAAACATTGCAGATGCTCTGTGGAGGTCCAAACAGAGCAATACTCAATGAAAGCAGACGCATTGCCGAGTCCTGACGCCGAATTGAATAGGTACACCCTACTTTCTAACTTCGTAACCCCTTAATTGGACTTTTCGGCGTTTTATTTACTAATTTCTCCAGGTTTGGTAACTGTTAGTTTCCCGAAACAGAATCAACCATAAGTGGTGTTTTCTATAATGAATACATGAATTTCCTTCAAGATTTCCATAAATATGAAGCAGCAGATGGTGGCGCGTCAAAAATGGCTCTGAAAATTTGCTGCAGCTCGGTAGCTATTTTCGCAGTTGTTTTAGAGAGCGGTTGTCAGGAGCGTATTTCCCAGTTTTCGCTTCAAAAAATCAAAAGGTGCTTTTCAGTTCACTATGAAATGATTGTCGAAAATGAAGTGCATTTACATATTAGCGCAAATTACCGTTTATTTGCCGCATGTTTTGGCTAGACTGGTCACCTTGGGTGCAGCCGTTATTCCGGTATTCGTATATCGTTATTTCGTATAAAAAATGTTAAAAGATCATGGCTGTTCACCTATCATCAACTAAGTGCTCAATTCTTGTTGCAGAGCTGCTGACACCCTGCTGGCAATGCACCGACAAGTGTGCAGTCGTGTGGATCCGCCTGGTATTTCTGGGTATTCTCGATCTGACGGTGAGTGTGAGTTGTTTTCCTCTTTATTTGTTAACGTTTTCGACTGCATTGTGAAGAAATGGTTTCGCCGTATTCGGCTCTTACGGTACTCAATTCCAACTTCCATGTCTTCAAGATACGCATGAGATTCGTAAACGAGAATTCTGTAAAAGTAAAGCGAATCTCATCGCGTAGTAATCTCAGTAGCATTTCAACTCGTTTGCCCATCTTTAAATTTTTTTGATTCAGGTTTGTCATCAGCCAGTGTGTCATTCATTAATGCTTTCTACAATCCAAACATGATTTCACTAAGAACCCCGGTATGTTTTGTTCACTAGTTAATTACGCTAAAAGAGATTTAATAGAATGTTTAGAGGGGATATTTTTGTGAGAAGCGGTGTTTTTGTTGTACTTGGAATTGTAGAACACAGATTGTTTGACAATTCTTTACCCTTTTTTCCGTATACTTTCTACTATTGCCTATGAATAGCAAAATAGTCGTATATAACTTTTATGCTTTTGTGGAATATCAAAAAGCATTTCTGAGGTAATTGCATCTTGCAGCTTGTCATCACAGCTGAGCGAGTGGCCACTATGAAAGATGTGATGCAGGATTGGCGACGGCATTTTGTCTTATTTGCCGATTGGTTGCATTCCTTGCCAGAGTTCGCTTCACTTAGCGTCGATGATCAGGTGTGTCATTGCTACGGTTCAACACTACGGTTATGCGAGTTCGATGTCTGTACCACCTGATTTGTCTACCCAACAGTCCGTATGTCGTATTGAGGGTTTCAGTCTTTAGATTCAACGTATTACGCTCCTTGATAATATATGTAGTGATGGGTTAGCTGTCGATACATTCTTTGTGTAAACGTGGAATTGGGTTGCAGCTTGATATTAAAGTGCTTCATGATTTTCGAAGTTTTGATTTTTGTTGGCTGTGGGTTCTCGCCGCAGTGCGCGAAGCGAAAGTTGTTACAAGGATGCTGAGTTACTGGCAGAACTTTTGGTCTTGGAAAAATCTAGTGGTCTTGGGGGGAGGGGGGCATACTTTCTATTTTGTTCGCTTATGAAAGGTATTAAGCATGGAGAGTAGGTTACTTGATTGCAATAACTTGGTGGTAGCCAAAAAGCGAATTATGTTTCAGATTTTGATAGCGAAAAGTCGATTTGGTCCCTTTTACTGGTGGATGTGCGCAAATTGGACAAATGAAGCCTGTTGTGATGGTGTCTGTTATGCAAATGGGACATACTTTCCTCGATCAGAAGCACTTCAATGCTTTCCTGATGTGCGGTAAGCTTTTTGTCATATTATGTACAATTCTGGTGCATGGAACAGTATAAAACCGGCAGTCATGGAGTGTTCGCGTCACAATCGCACCGAAACTTTACCATGGAAAGTTGAAAGGATCGATTTGATCGCAAAAGAAATTGAGGAATTTCATGTTTCGAGTGTTAGTGCTCACGATTGATAGAGTAGATATATTGCAGAGGTTGTTGTGAACGAATGGTGGTGACTCTGTCTGAACCGCTTCGTGAGTTGCAACTCGATGAGACTGAGAAATGCCTTATGCTTGCCGTGATCGTATTTAGTGATGGTAAGTAAAGTTTAATTCTGACAGTTCCTTTGTTATATACTATTTTTTCGTTTTGTGCACTGCTAATCTGGTCATTTTGCCGCTGTCGGGACACGCCTCGGAATATGCTTTTCGAGTGATCTATCAACTGCAAGAGATATCTTCAGTCAGTCTGGAGATTTCTGGCAAATGCTGGAAAAATCCCACGTCTGCGTGCTATACTTTGATATGTGCGATTTTATCTTTGGGTTCTCCTGCTAATAATTGTACTGATTCAGAACCACTGGAATTATCAATGTCTGGCAAAGAACACGTCCGAACTATGGGTCACCGTTTTGTGCGCATACTTCACCATCATATCCGAAATCGAGAGCCCGGGCTTCCGAATTCGGCAATAGCGTTACGCATAGCAAAAGTCATGATTCTGCTCACGGCAACCACGGTAAGTATTATCAGTGTGTTCGTCAACTCATGACAGCAAAGCGCGCTATCGCGCAGAGGCTTCTGGGACAGAACAGTTCAGTCGAATAAGTTGCTTTGCGATATGCGAACGCATTCGCTTTCTTTATTAATTTATGTCTGCAATATGCTGAATAATTGTGCACATACGAGAAAAACTCCGTTGAAAAGAGTCCATGATGAGAAAAGGTTTAGAAAGGAAAGGAGATAAGAACAAGTGTGAGGTAATATGATTAATATGCGTAAGTATCAATACATAAGTATCAGCACTGTAGGTAATGTACACGATTCAGCTCGTGTTTTATTTAGTGCTTATTTTTTTTGTTTACTTCGGCATCCAGATTATCTGGCGAGAGGTGTTATATTCGCCCAATGAAGACTAGACTATCTTGTATTTATCTCGAATATAACCATTGTCCCAATGTCTTCATTGCATCTAGGCGCTTCTTGTCCTGTGTTTTTTATGTGTGAATGCCATGAATGCAATACATCACATTCCAGAATTTGGTGTACATGGCAAGTGACAACATGCAACTGCATGATGTTCTGCATATTGTTGATTATGGTTCATGGCCTGATGATTTCATGAAGAACAGTTTCAAGGATCCAGGACTCTGAACAATTACATGTGCACCTATCGCTGAAGATTTCAATCGAGCTCCTGTCTCGTGTAAACATTCCTCTCCAAGAAGAAAAAGAGATGACACTTCTATGTTCGGCGTTGCATATTTAGGTAGGTCCCAAGTGGATAGTCAGTTGTTGCGAAGTGATCGCTCAAACAGGTGTCATCTCACGATTCTTGAGAGATATCCACTGGTTTCTGGGAGTACCTGTGTACATGAATTTCGGGTAACTCATCGAGTTCACAGTATTCCTGGTCCTCGTATGTGTATGTAATTTCAGTTTTCCCCGAGTGGTTACCGTAATGTTCTTGTTGGACATCTACTGTGCTCCTAAATTTGTGTGCGTTTTCTTCTCTCCTTGTCTGTGCCGAAATTTGATTCGAACTGTTCCATAAATAACCTCTAAAAATTCAGGTTGAATGGAAATTTATAAGCCTCCTTCGTATCGTTTGTGTAACATTCTGGTCATCAGGGAAATCACCCGAATTGGGAAGGTCACTGAACTTGTAGAAAAGTGCACGGGAAAAGTTTTTTCTCACCCACGTAATTATGTTGCATTTGCTTAGTAAGGGCCGCATGCAAAATATCACACGAAAAGTGAGACTCCTTGTAAAATACAGCTCCTTAAAGTGGCGGGTCCTCCGAGTAGGTGCCTCGCCCTGTCGTCAGCCGACGTCGGAAATGGAGAGTGCGATTTTGTTTATGTAACTCCTGCTCCCACTATGCGTTGACCGCGACGGACGATGGGGCGCGGCATCCACTCGGAAGCCCCGCTTCGTCGTCGCTAGTTTGAGGAGCTGAATCTTCGCCGCATTTACTTTTGAGCGTGGAACTTTGTATGAGACCTTCATTGAGCAAAGACAACATAAATTTGGGGTAACAGGGAAACTCGTTTTTCCGTGCACGATTCCTTCAAAAGAGGCTTTGAGTTCTGAGTCTACTAAGAGACGTCCCCAATGGGGTGATTGATTCATGCACTACGCACATTCTTAGGTATACTGTAGCGCTTGTGATCAATCTGTTGTGTCTTCTCACATTATGAGTACACACACACACACTGGCTCTTCAGAGCAATTCCCGCTTCTGGCGCGAGCCTAGGCAGAGCGCAGGCAGCGGGAAGTCCTCTGCTTTTCGCCCCCTCTGAAAGTTACAGTGCCAGTTCGAGTACGTTTCGAAAAATTGCTTACCAGAATGAGAACAAGATATCCCTAGTCTAAACCACCATTAGTTCGCAGTTTTGTCACCGCTCAGGAAGGAGTTCCTTATCGACGAGTTTCATTTTTAAAAATTATCTGTGCTAGTCCAATGTTGGATACGACTCGATAAGTATCTGTGTGTTTTTATTTACTCCTCGGGATACTGTTAATAGGGACATATGTTGATGTTGATATACCTTCGTTATCGTGAACTCCCGCTGGAGGAGTCCACCGTTGTTGCTTGGTCAGAATGATCGCAGCCTGTTTGTTGTATACCTGAGGTTTCTTTTATTGTTCAAAATTCCTCGTTTTGTAAAAAGAAAACGATCCCTATTATGGGTTATAAAATCGCTAGACAATCAGTTTTACAAAGGTATAATGAATAAATCACATTGAATGAATCAAAAAGATGGAGGCGGTTGAGCAATGCAGCATTTTGGTAGGTTTCATTTATTGTGAGGTTTTTGAAACTAACGTTTACTAGGTCAGCTTGCTTGCTTTCTTGCTTGCCTGTTCTTAGAATTTCATCGGAAGTTAGCGGAAGTTCCTTCAACTGAAGGTCTATGGAATACCACCAGTAGCAGTGGGTGCACTGAATCGGGGAATCTGGCAGATATTTAGCGATTATAGTTTCTAATTGTGAGATTTGGTGGTTCTGCGGCATTATAGGTCATGAATAAGGCAAGGCTCAGGGAACGTCCAATTTGGACAATTTCAAATTCGTGTAATCAATACCATATCCGAAGATACACGAAGGAGTTGCAGCTATAAAGAATTATTTATAGGGTTTTCTCATATTTACAAACAATTATTAAACTGATGGGAATCAATGCGTTTGTTTTCTGCGGGCTATAATATCACATGAACCATGCCGCTCTCTGGCACATCGGGTACTTTTTCGCCGTGGAGTTGTCGTGCATTCCTGTGGTGTCGGAGGAGCTGTGGTAGCACGTCGTTTACTTTTCATTTCAACAGCTGCACCACTGGCTATATGCCTCTTCAAGTCACGTAGATCTATTTGTAATTCGATCTGAAATACGCTACAGTTATGAGGGTTTCTTTGCGGAAATCACAGTCCTGTGATATGATCATGTGACCTAGATCCCCCTAATCCGTGATAAGCCAAAATACTTTTTGGCATAAATTCAGTAAATGGAGTTTGAACCTCTCATCAATCCCTTCCTAGTAATCTACTTCGGGGCTTATTGACATCCGGATAGGCCCTCAGAATGACTGGTATGCGCAGGACACTTTAATTAGGTCAGGCCATCGTGGCGGTGGCCGCGCCCCTAAGTGTCCGACCCATCCACAGCGGGACTAGTAGGAAACTTTTCGCTCGCGATTTGGCTTGGCGACCTAATTCGGGTATCCCGTCACACGCTCCAGTGATTTACGGACCAGCAGGGAGAACAGCTGCCTATAATTGTCGGATTAAACGACTATGGAGGAATGGAACTCGGTTTGGCGGGCCGCTCGATCTCCATTTAGCGGGTAAAAAGCGACAAACGCAGTGACTAGTTTCTTCCCCGTTGTGGTCTCTTTTACCCCGTGCTGTGAACATGGCTGAATGGGGTTTATTTCTGTGATTAACTGCAAAAAAGGTACTCATGGCACAAATTGTAAATGGAATCTGAAAGATTTCTGCTTTTGATGACTTTGACAAAGGCATTTTGACATTTTGTAAGGAGTGGAATTCTCACCATGCTCACTTGATTTTTATCATCTCCAGCATAGAGTGACTGAAAAGTGAATATTTATATAGGATATTGTGAATCAGCGGCCGTATTTATAAATTTAAGCAACATGAGTAATACCTGATTAGCGACGTTTTGTTTATATTGACTTTCATGATCTTCGTGTATCTTTGCTAGATTTTCAACACACAGTGTTCCGTTCTCGATTGCGCCATCCTAGAAATTGCATGATAATACATCAAACTAATGAGGTCAAAAAATCAACTGTGTAATAATATTTATAAACCATGACCATGGCGCCATTCTGGTGGCTCATGGATTATATCATGTGAGTGTAGAAAATCTCGGAAAATGCCTCATGAGAATTTCCGGGGATGTTCACATTTTTCGACATAGTGGAATTTTCGGCGCTATCGCAATGAGGGGGCGAAGCATCCCACTATGGACATTATTTTGATCCACCCAAACCCAGAAGGGGAAAGGAACCTTTTCATTTCTCCGATAGGGCTTAGGCAGAAATACATGCCTGAATATGCAGATTGACCCCTTAAAGATCATTCAGAGATGCTTAGATGAGCAACTTTCTATGAGATGCCCCCCTCCCCCACCATTCATTGCGATAGCACCGAATTTTCGGTACGGAATTTGAGATTTATTTTAAAAAAAATGTTATATCATATGTAGTTCATCCGTCGCGGTCAGGTTTCCAAGGATTTCCCGTTTCATATACCACTGAAAGATGAAAGAGAGGTCCTTTTTTGCATTATAAGCATCTCTCCTTCTACGTTTGGTCTTACTTAGATCGGCAGTCTCACTCACCGAAATTTCTGTGGGAGGCGCCTCACTGGTGCTGCTCTTGGAATCTCGAAAGCTGCTTCGTATCTGCTTGCTGAGTGAACGTATTCGGGATTGAGTAGCTCGGAATGAATCGCCAAGTGTTCCGAATTTTCGACTACGGAATGTGCTGAACACGGATACCGTCTCCTCCAGTTGTTTCTTCTCTTCCTGAAAGAAGAAAGGATGATGCTATTGGATGTTGTTACTCTTCTACCCCTGGATCCTGAACGCAAAACGCACCCTGCCAACAGTTTAATACGTTGTTTTGCAGGAGCAATATTGATTTTACGACTCAAAAATCAATACTCATCTCTCAGTCTCCGTGGAGCTGATCTATTTGAAAAAGTTTTTTGAACTTACATTTTCTCGTTTCTTTTTGTTGAAGAGGTAATCTCGTCTTCGCTTGGAGAAAGCGATCCAACCAATTTTTGATATGAACAAACTGAGCTCGGTTACTGTGATCAGCGACATACCCAAGAACATGCCCATGTTACCGCCGATGTCACCTGTATCGAACGATATACGGTAGAGTGAATGGATAAAACCGGTAGTGAAGGGGACTCACTGAGAGTTTCCGTTAATGAAGTAGCTTTCACTTGTTTGTATTCCGTGTGTGCCATGTCTCGATGGAAAACGTTGACCGTGAGGAAGTTGCTCCTTTAAATCAATGTAAGAATTATGATGGAAGGTGTTGATAAATGACACCTTAACTTGCGCCATGCATTCGATTTCCGGTAAGATTCGTATAGTTATTCTGGCGCTTAATTAGCCTATGCGATGTCATGCGGAGTCAACGATACGCGAGTTAGAAACCTAGAATGGTCCATGGGAATTCCATTTCAACTCCATGTTACTAACTTCCCTTATTTAGTCTACCCTGATAGATACAGTACATTAAGAGAAACACGGGAAGAATCGAGAGATTTCCTTGTTTCAATGCAAAAATTGAAAAGCTGGAAGAATAGCCTTGTCAGAATTTCCGCCGCGCAATCTGAACAGCTGTGGGCGGAGAGAGCGCATTCAGATTTTCGCGCCCGATGTTGATTTGCTTCCCACTCTGCATCTCTGACCAAATGATCGTCGTCGATTATTTGCTTCTGGAGCGCTCGCGGCCGCGCCCCCTCAGAAGCCCCACCCCGTCGGACGTCACTTTGAAGATGCTGTTTTTTAACCAGATTTTCGTTTTTTTACGTGAAACTTTGTATGTCATTAGTAGTATGCAAATGCAACATAAGCATATTGGTAACAGATTCGCCCAAATTCCCATAGATGATTCCTCTGATTCTTCATGAAAAGCCGATAGAGGATTGACACAAATAGCTGAGAAGGAATAAAAGGATCGAGGGTGGCTCGGGGAAAATCAAGACCAGACTTCTGCTTCGTACATTTCACATGGGATACTGTTTGAGGGTAAAAGGACGGAACTAGCCAATTCTTTCAGAATACGCCACCGGCGCATTTTTATTGGAAATCACAATTGCGCTTGGATGTGTATTCACCTCACCGTAATACCTTCTGGTGTCATACATAAGGGAAATTGCGAATATGTTTCTGCCAGATAGGTCTAATACTTACTGGGATACTACTAGGTAGTAAAATCATGATCAATTCATCTAGATTGATCAGCACGGGACAACATCTTGGTTATTAATAACGCATCTTTCGTACAGGTAGCATCCCTGTTTATTGTCTTACTTCTGCCGAAAACATGAGTTGCAGTATGCAGTGATGACCAACCTCATATGAGCCTTGCTCCACTCGGGATTCTTCTGATGCAACCATTTCAGTGCTCCGTCACTGAGTCCAGAGCCGTATGAGTTGTAGGCATGGTAGACAAGACTGTTGCACTCGATTTTGCATTCCTTACATTGCGGCACACGGAAATGGTCAGTGCCTGAATCAAGAAATGTTCTATTTTAATTAATTAGTTTTGGCGACACAGTTTCCGGGAAGCTGAGATGTTACAAGGTGGTTAGTGCAGCCATCACCTGGACGGTTTGTAGATTAGATACCGTCTAATAAGCAGGGCACTCCCAGGTGTCGAGAAAAATAGCCGCTTTAGTACGACCACCCCCATCTACAGCGACCATACGTCCCCCATCCCTTTTTTAGACCTCTATAATACCTATAACTGTTGCCGGATTCTATAGTTGCAATGTGTTTTATAACTACATATCCTTTCCTAAGGTAAAAAGATATTTATTTTATATTTTATCACGAGGATTTGCGATGAAAACTCTCTGCTTCTCATCTGTTTATCCAAAATTCAGATTTCAGTGCTCATCGCTGACCTCTAAATACGACAGGACCTTGCCCTCTTATCCAGTCAAATACGATCCCCCTCCGTCGAGAAATCCTCGACTCT